>JAVJIF010004883.1:0-212174 GCA_038442645.1 Agave tequilana | reverse complement strand
GCAGAATTTTACATCAAATAACTATGTGGATGTGATAAAATTTTGCAGAATTAGAGACTAATCACTGGCCTATATGGTTGGTCCAAGTTATCATAGTCTGCTTGGAGTTATTAGAGTCAAATGAGGTTAGAGTGAAATATGGATTCATATTTGGATTGAAAAAATGTTGTGTTGAAATCCAAATACAATTTAGAAAAAAATAAAAACAAACAAATAAACAAAAAATAAAGTAAAAGAAAAAGAAAACAAGCCTATGCTAGGGTTGACTTAGACCTATACGACACCTAACTGTTAGAATGTCCATAAGGGGTACATTATCAGAATTTGACCACGAGTTAATCGGCCAGGTAGGGGCAAGATCAGCGGGAGGTATCCGTGTCGGAGCAACGGCCTAATTATTCCAAACCAATGTTCTTCAAGATTTTGCCTCTTAATCCCCAACCTTCAACACCGATTTGACAAGAGTTAAATTCTAACAAATCTCCCTCAGATCAATCTCTTAAATGAGTTCGAGATGTCCCTAGGGGCCACGTCTAGCAATTTTATTAGGGCTTGGGTTGTATGAGTGGGGAGATAATTTTTGGGCTAAGGGAGGGTAATGACTTCCCCAACTTATATTTTATTAGGTTTCCCACTTACTTCAATTCGTGAAAGTGTGCAATATAGATAAGAATGAACCACACAAGGAAGTAAATTCACCACGTGTTTGTCATGTACACCCCCATCAGATCACAACACCACAAGAACAAAATATAGCATATTGAACATTGAAATCGTCACGTGTCTAGATGCAATGTTTAAACAGTTTTAAAGCATCCAATTTCTGTATTTTAGTTCTTAAATTATTATAGTGCACAGGTGACAGAAATTAGCAACAGAATATAATAATATACAGGAATTTACCCACCACACAAAAGCAAGTGTGAACTTCTGCAATGCTAAAATTTGACCTACACACCAAAAAAATCAAAGAAGAAAAGTTAAAAAAAGACGTGAAATTAACCCGTTCTATCCCCCCATGCAACGGTGCCAAAATTTGATTGGGAAGAAACTGTGCCGAAAAGTTTATGTTTAGAAATCAAGCAATAAAAGTATACGTGCTTTGGCTTCCTCGATACGTCCATTATAGCATAGAGGCTAAACGGGTCGAATCCATAGGAACGGAAGCGATAGAACCTTTCACGGTATGTTCACGTGTGTGTTTAAGTTTTTTCAAATTTAAAGAATGAAAAGAAATGAAAAAAGTGAAAAGGAGAGTACAGTGAAACACGAAGAAGTGGGAACATAGAAATAAGATATTTATGGTCTTTAAATTATTTCTAAAATAAAGTAAAAAGAGAAAGAAAACCCATGACTACTAACTATTAATGGCTCCACTAACTATGCTAACCTCTTAGTGATAGTTACCTCACATAGTTACCTCACATGTATCCTTGGCACATCACTAGTCCTTCATTCAAGAGCATTCAAGCATGACCCATAAGATTACTTTCACATCCAAGCTCAACAAAACAAATGCAAGCTAAACTTAAACCATCAAAACTAAATAAGAGCAAGCATGTAATAAATTATGTTAGCTTTGTTAGAGAGTTAGGATGTTAGAGTGTTAGAATCCATCATCATGAGCCGTCAATGGCTCTTGCAAGAGCAAGGCCAAGTAGAGGCTATAGATTCATGTGGATTATCGATTAAGAAGTTAACTAGTTAGTGTTAGTAGTTAGTTTTCATGAGAAAAAATTAGCTAAGGATGTAAAAGGAGTTAGAAGAAACAAGGAGAGATTAAGAGAGAACCTTTCATAGACTTCCACCTTCCATTTACAAGCACTCTTTCTTTCGACTCATGTACTACTCCTCTCTCCTATTACAAGATCTACAAAAATGGAAGATACAAAGGAGGAAGAAGAGAACAACTAACCTAAAACTATCCTAAAACTCCAACATTGAGGGAAAAACCCCTCTAAAACTATCCTAAAAACTTCAAAACTCCTTTTTCCTGGGCTATGAAAATCCCAGGGTATTTATAAGTGAAAGGGGGTACCAGGGAACTGTACGAAGCTTGTGCGTCAAATCACGACATGCGGCTCCATGACATTGCCGCGTTGTCGCTTTTCCGCGGCAGTTCTAAGGCAGCGCGCGCGGCGCCACCTGCTCTGTCTGCTGTACGACCTGGAATCTGGATTTGTGCCCTCGTTTTAACGAAACCACCCTCCAAGGTCAAGGGCTATTTCTTTTAGGCTTTTAATACCAATTAATGGGATTTTAGGCTTCTTCTTCATTTTATGTCATGGACCTAGAAACATACAAGACAGGTGTTATTAACAGGATTTAATATTAAATAAATGTGAAGATATGGTATGAAATATGCAATTTTAGAGACTAATTGCACCCCCCACTTATCTTTTGCTCGTTACGAACAAAACAGAAAAACTAAGAAAATTATTACACCACTTTCGCAGGTGACACGAATGCACTAAGCATGTGCAACAAGCCGTTAAACCTCTTGGTTTCTCTAGAGGAGAAGTTTTGTCTCTTGAGGGCTTTTAGCGGATTACTCCACAAAATCCATAAGAAAGAAATCAAATGTTAGTATTTGAAAAAACACATTTTGAAATAGAGAAAGTGTTAAAATATTTTTGCGAAAATTTAAGTGATCCAAGGTCATAGGTTAACCAGAAATTATTCTTCCTTAAGCTAAGTCTAAATATAAAATCTTATAAAATTAAATGTAAGAATTAAAAATTGAATCAATTCTTTGATCTTTCATAAAACTCTTAGAAAAATATGTAATTTGTGAACTGTGAAGATTTTTGGGATATCGACTCTAACTTTCATACCATTATTTATATGATTATTATTTTTTCTTTCCTTAGTTTTTTTTAGGCTTTCTAGCTTACCCGGGTAGTGAGCCCTTTAGCCGTGACTCCAAACAAAATAGTCTTAGGGCACCAGATGAGAAAAACATCCCTCGGACTTAAGGACTCGAGTAAATAAGGTCACAAAACTAAAGGAATTATTTTATTTTTGTCCACCGTTTTAAGCGTGAATGATCATGATTCTTGAGGCATAATTACCCAATTTCAATAAGTGGTTTTATCATCATTTTTTTGTTGTAGAAAAGAAGGATATGTGGTTTGATGTGAGGATTGTGAATAAAGCAAATTATGAATTTATTGTAGGGACTCAAGAATAGCTTCCATACTCCTTTCGAAATTGAATTTTTCTTCAGTTGGTGGAATAGGAAAAAGAATATATGAATCAAAATCAGAGAATGAATATTGTGAAAATTGTAGAAAAGATGGTTGAAATTTAACTCAGGGGCGGTGAATCCCTATGGACTCTGTGAGAGTGAAAATTATTTTGAAAATCTTGGTAATAGAATTAGGGATATGGGTCATATTGAGTCGGATAATCCCAATCTAACTGATCGGCAAAAAGGAAGCACAAGAATAAGTAAAAAGGGAGTGGGTCGATGTTACTACTTTTGCGATTCTTCTGTAGTAGCGAAGTTGCTATACGGGTCGTATCCACAAAGAGGGAGAGCGATGGAAGCTTGGTACGGCTTCTTTGTTCAAGAAAGAGAAAGTTCCTTGTTCAAATAAAGAATGTGAAAATGAAAATAAGTTTGTTTCAAGAATAGTTTTTGAATTGGTTTGCTTGTTGTGAAGTAGATTTTTCTTAATAGTAAAAACGCATGGCTAACTTTCTACTAATTGCTCCCACTAACCTCTAACTTCTTGATAATATAGCCTCACGATGGATCATAGGCAAGCATCACCCTTGTGCATAGGAATCATTCACGTGGAAATCGAGTGAAGGTTTTTCCTTTAACTTAGCTTTACACGGCAAATACTTGTACATTCCCTTATCAAGATCCAATGAAGGCGAGAATAGGGGAAGAAACAAGTGCACTAATGGTATCGACAAAGTTAAAGGAAATCTCTAACTTACAACAAAAAGTAAAGAAGACAACCCATAGATCATCAAAAAACCATTAAGCATGAAATAGAAGAAGGTAAATACTTGAATGTAAGTTAGAGTTAGAACCCTCGTCTTAAGATGCCATAGCTCTCGTTTGCACAAGGCTTGTTTGACACTATTGACTCATTTGTGTTTATCAATCAAGTATTAAAGATTAGTGTGTTTGTAGTTAGTTAGCCATGCAAATGAAAAGTTAGTTAGATATGGTAGTAAAAGAAACAATAAAAGAAAAGGGGTAAAGAGGAAGGGGGTTACAGTACAAGAAAGTAAAAGAAAAGAAGTGAAGAGGAAGGAGCTTACCCTATAACAAGAAAGTAAAAGTAAATGGCAAAGACAAGTAAATGGAAAGAAAAAAAGAAGTACTTACTTGTATTAGCTTGTCACCTTTCAAATGCAACTTGTACACACTCTCTCTCTTTCACTCTAATGGCTAAAACTAAAACTAGAAGAAGAGGAAACTAAAACAACTACAACTCCTACCAACAAAGCAACAATACAACTCTAAACTCTGGATATCTTCTTTCTTCAGACCCCAGGGGATATTTATAGGCACCAGGGGAAAGGGGGCCAGGGGGATGACCCGTGGCCCGAAGTGCAGGCGCGCGCGCGCCCAAAGGGCCACGGAAACGCGGCCTGGGCCGCGTTTCTGCGGTCCTGCCAGGGCGCGCGCGCCTGGCTTCGGGCAGCGTGTCGTCCAATCTATCTTCTGTCGCCTGGATCTCTTGGATTCGGGATTTGATGCCCTGGGCTGACAAAGTCTATACTCTAAAGTCAATGGCTACTTGGTAGGCCTTTAATCACCCATTAAATGGTGATTTAGGTCTTCTTCTTCATTTGCACACCATAGACCTAGGATCAAGCAAGCAAAGCTTTATTAGCAGAATTTTACATCAAATAACTATGCGGATGTGATAAAAATTATGCAGAATTAGAGACTAATTACACCCCCACACTTATCTTTTTGCTCATCACGAGAAAAACAAAAAAAAAAGAAAATTGTTACACCACTTTCGCAGGTGACGCGATTGCACTGAGCATGTGCAATAAGCCTTTAAACCTCTAGGTTTCCCTTAGAGGAGAAGTGTTGTCTTCTGAGGGTTTTCAGCGGATTGCACCCTCAAAATCCAGTAAGTAACGAAAAGTAGTTTAGTTGTTAGCAAAAATTTTGTCATGAAAAAGAACTTTCAATCATCTAAGTAAAAATGACCAAATGATGTAAGAATTAGGTTTAACCCTCATAAGTCCTCCTATACTTTAGCCTTCATAAAAGAAGAAACTGTGGTTTTTCTTTAAATTTAGAAAGGATCTTATACTTCTAACTCATTCTGTTATTTTGCTTTAGATGGAATGCATAACGTGTAAGTGTGATGTGCTTGGGATTTTTCAACTCAACTTTGAATATCATTTAATTTTATCAATATTTACTTATTATTCTTGGTTCCATTAGGCTTTCTACTTCACTCATGTAACACATATCAAACCGATAACTCCCAAACCAGATGGTTTTAGGGCACCAGGTGGAAGAACACCCTTCAGGCAAAATGTAAGTAGAGTAGGCTACGAAATCAAGATTTATTTATTTATATATATATTATTCCCCTTTTTTTTTGGTGTGAGTAATCATGCTTCTTGAGGCACAATTATCTAAACTCTGGATATCTTCTTTCTTCAGACCCCAAGGGGTATTTATAGGCACCAGGGGAAAGGGGGCCAGGGGGTGACCTGTGGCCCGAAGCGCAGGCACGCACGCGCCCAAAGGGACGCGGAAACGCGGCCTGGGCCGCATTTTCGTGGTCCTACCAGGCGCGCGCCAGGCCACGTTTCCGTGGTCCTGCCAGGGCAGCGCGCACCTGGCTTCAGGCAGTGCGTTGTCCAGTCTGTCTTCTGTCGCCTGGATCTCTTGGATTCGGGCTTTGATGCCCTGGGCTGACAAAATCTACACTCTAAAGTCAATGGCTACTTGGTAGGCCTTTAATCACCCATTAAATGGTGATTTAGGTCTTCTTCTTCATTTGTACACCATGGATCTAGGATCAAGCAAACAAAGCTTTATTAACAGAATTTTACATCAAATAACTATGTGGATGTGATAAAAATTATGCAGAATTAGAGACTAATCACTGGCCTATATGATTGGTCCAAGTTATACATAGTCTGCTTGGAGTTATTAGAGTCAAATGAGGTCAGAGTGAAATATGGATTCATATTTGGATTGAGAAAATTGTTGTTGTTGAAATCCAAATAACAATTTAGAAAAAAATAAAAACAAACAAATAAACAAAAAATAAATTAAAAGAAAAAGAAAACAAGCCTATGCTAGGGTTGACATAGACCTATACGATACCTAACTGGTTAGAATGTCCATGAGGGGTGCATTTTCAGAATTTGACCACGAGTTAATCGGCCAGGTAGGGGCAAGATCAGCGGGAGGTATCCGTGTCGGAGCAATGGGTCTAATTATTCCAAACCACTGTTCTTCAATATTTTGCCTCTCAATCCCCAACGTTCAACACCGATTTGACAAGAGTTAACTGTTGGCCCAAAGGCCTTCCACCCTAGTTTTGATGATGATTAACTAATGTAGTTATGTTTACTAATAATCTTGTGATTTTAGTTCCAGATCAGTTAACAAGATATTAGTTGATGATTAGCTTCAACAAAGGAGTTTAGAAGCTTTTCAAGGTGAATCCAGGGCCAAAGCATCAAGATCATACCTTGCCTAGCTCATGGATCACATGTTTGTGGACCGAGTCGCCTTGAAGATGAAGATCGTCAAGAAGACTTAGGTATCCTAGTTTAGATAGTGTGTTTAGATCCATTTGTAAAGCTTAGCATAGTTGATATGCTCAAGTGCACATAACACACACGTTTTATGTTTGATTTTTGGTTTTCATGAATAGTTGATCAAAACAAGTTTAATTGATATATGTATAGTTGTTTCATTCTATACATGCATGCTTAACTTTTAAACAAACTTATTTTGACTTTCCTATTCATGTATTGAAAAATCAAGTTTGATAAAAATACAAGTGTTGGTTTTTGATAAAACTTGCACGACACAAAAATGATTGAATATGTTGATATATGTCATGAATTTTTATCACAAGTATGTTTATCAAAGTAAATAGATAAAACAATTTTATGGTAATTTTAAAAGAGATAAAAAATTTTCTAAAATATTTTTAACATGTGTTTCTGTCCCAGAACAGTGGCTGACAGGCCAGGTCGGCCGACCGCACAGGTCGACCGCACCATAGGCCGGTCGACCCTTGGGGTCGACCGATGTGCACAACGCTGTGCACGTTTGGCAGCCACAGGGACGGTCGGCCGGGCAGCCGACCGGACCTGAGAGCAGAGCTCTCTGTTTGTTTGGGTCGACCGAGCGGTTGACCGGGTTGCCCCAACGGTCATATTTCTGACCGTTGGCGGTCGGCCGATCGGTAGCCTGTCAGGCTGCCAGATCAGCCTAACGGCTAGTTTTCTGATGGGCCTATTTAAACCCCAATTCTTTGGGATTTTGGCCAAGTTTTTTACAAGAGAAAAATCCCAGTTTCTCCTGAGTTTAAAAGAATTTTAAAGCTTAAAAGTTTTCATCTTTATTATTTTTCAAGGGTTTTGGAAAATAAAAGAAAACTAGGTTTTTGGGATATTGTTTTAGATTTTCATTTCTATCATCTACAAGAGATTTCCCAAGTAGTTTTTCTTTGTGATTTGCTTTCCAAAAACACCTTGAGATCCACTTGAGCTTATCTTCTATCCTATTCTATTAGGATCATTTGTTTGTGGGAAAAAGAGAAAAGAAAGAGAGATTGTTTGAGGTTAATTGAGCCTCCAAGATTGTACACCCTTGCTTTTGTTATATCCCTCTTTGGTAGAGGTTGATCGGGTGATTGGTTTGCTCCCTCTTTGGTAGAGGTTGAGGCTTGTGGTTTGCTCCCTCTAGTGAGAGGTGGAGTTTGGTTTGTAAACCCTCTTCGGTAGAGGTGTTGGTTGTTGTTTGGCTATGGGCCTACCCCTCGGTTGTGAGGCGGTGTTTGAGAGAGGAGTTTGGTACTCCATTGTTGTAACAAATCCTCTTCGGTAGAGGTTCCCTCGGTGGAGATAGTGGATTGGAAATCCTACACGGTGGTGTAGGCGGGGATGTAGAGCTAGGGGCTCGAACCTCGAAACATATTTTGTTGTTAGCGTTTGATCCACTTGTCTCTCAACTCTAACTCTCTCTTTACATTTGTGCATAGCATTATTCATATTGTCATATCATTCATATTGCTTGTTGTGCCTTGCATATATTCATATTGCCTATTCATATTATATGCTTGGTTGTTTGTGTGTACCTCACTTATACTTAACCACAAGAGCTTCACATAGCACCTCAACCCATATCTAGGAGAATCAAGAGGAGTTAGTCCAGAGCCCTTCACGGGGAATTCGGCTACACTTGTGTGTTGTATTAAGTGTGTTGCAAGAATTGTTTAAGCTTCCGCATTTAGAGCACTTAGTTCACTAGATTAGCACTTGCACCTATTCACCCCCCTCTAGGTGTTTTTCAATAGGTATCAGAGCCAAGTGCTCTTATTTTGGGTCTAACAACCTAGAGTTAAAGATCCTCATTTTAGGCTAATCTTGTTTGCATTTGTTTGTTTGCACACATTTAGTTTGCCCTCATGGATAGCCCTCCTATGTTTGACATTTCTAGACTTGAGATTTGAAGGTTATGATGAGTAGCTATTTGAAGACCCTAGGTTTGCATGTTTTCCTTGCCGCTACCAAGAGATGTTATCTTGGTGACCGCAAGCATATATGGGCCAATGCATAAGCCCTTGAGGCCATTAGAAGCACGCTTAACAAAGAATATCTTATGCATGTTTCTAACCTTGATTCCGCTTTTGTAGTGTGGAACAAGTTGACAACCACCACCACCTCCAAGCTTCAATTGCCAATCCAACCGTAGGAGTCTAGTGGAGAATCTGAGTCACAATGCTATATGGTCCAAGGGAATGACTCCCTTGAGGTACATTCGGAATCTCAACTAGATTGTTTTGATGCTAGTTCTTCATGTGATGATTATGTTGATCCCCATGCTTTGAATGAAGAACTATCTATAGTTTGTGAAAAATTAATAGAAAAATATAATTTGTTGAAAAAAAGACTTTTGCTTTAAATAAAGAAAATGAAAAATTGTCTTCTAAACTTGACAAGTTTTTGCAAGAGAAGGTTGAGGTCTATAATGAAAGGGATTCATTGAGATCTCAACTAGACCTTCCTCTAAAAGAAAATAAATTTTAAAATCTAAAAATGATTGTGATGATGTGTTGAAGAAAAATGAGTTTTTATCTTCAAAAATTGATTTTGTTTTAAAAGAGAATGTTGCTTTGAAAAACAAAATAATTTCTATTTCAAATGATTTAAATGTTTATTTAGAGAAAAAGATTGTTTTACAAAATAAGATTGATGCACATGTTTGCCATGCTAGGGTAGTATCACACACTTCACCTATTGCATGCCATACTTCTTTTTTGATCAACAATGATATATCTATGCTTAAGAAGAGTGTAGATTGTTTGGGCTCCACTTTGAGCCAATGTGTTGTTGGGCATACACGATTGGAATCTTTGTTTCGAAAGAAACAAGTTCCATCCATTCATGCACACCCTCCACGGCATACATATGCTCCTCACGGACACCATCACACCATGTATGCTCATGTGTATACCTGTACACATTGTTGACGTAATGGCCACCTTGCTAAATTTTGCTTTGATAGATTACATGTCTCAAATTTAGCAAAGAATTTTGTTTGGGTTAGAGAAGGTACTAACCCCCATGGACCCAAAAGAGTATGGGTACCAAAGACCACCCCTCCTTTGTTTAATGTAGGTGTGGGCTCTCACATGACGTGAGAGTAGCGGTACCTTGGAGTGGATGCGTTCCGAGCTTCATGGAAATTATTTGGATGCATCACTTTCAAGGGAAGATTTGGTGGAGATGACCACCATGTTTTGGAGACAAGGAAAGTTGCCTTCTAGGTTTTGGTAACGATTCCTAACTCCTTATTTATGTTTTCATGCTTTTAATATTCATTGTTTATAGCATGTTTTATTGTTTATTGATTATTATGAAAATGCCATGCTTATTACATTTGTGATATATATGTTTAGTTATTTTGAGACACCCATGTTTAATATGGATAATTTTTTTTGTGTTCTCACTATTTGGTTGCTATTGCGTATATCATAGTTCTAATAACATGTGGATATTCATAATAATCATGTTTAAGTTTATCATGTTGATTTTTATCTTGTTTTTGATGCTTCATGTTTTGAATATATGTTTGAATGTTAGTTTTCATTAAGACTAGGTATATACTTGTGTATATAGTGGGCCACAAATAAATCTATATATGTTTGAGCTTGAACGCTTATTTGAACCCATTAGATGTGCTAGTATAGTCTAGTTTTGATGATTCATGCATTTTAAACTTGTATTCCTATTTTTGAATTTGTTTTATGATTGTGTGTTTCACTTCATGTATATGTTTGCATTTTGCCAAACTTTAAGATATACATGTATACCCCTTGAGTCATTTGCCTTTCATGCAAATCTATATATGGACTCACTTGTGTTTAGGGATATGTATGTATACTTCATGTTTGACAAATCATACATATACCTTGAAATGAAATTGTTTTTAAATGAATATTTAGTTATTCATGTTTTCATGTGTTTATATTTAACTTCATGTATATGTCTACCTTGTCCAAACTATTCATATACATATACATCTTTTTGAGCCACGTGCCTTCATGCATATATCTTTGTAGACTCATCATGTTTGGATATATATGTATACCTTAGTTTGTATAAGACATACATATGCCATGAAGATTAAGTAGTATTTGATGATTTTCATGTTTTCATGTTTAAAGGAATAATTGAGTTTAATTGAATATTTTCATGATTATGATCTACACATTTTATTTATACACTCATATTTATATTTTGCTCATGTTTTGTTTTCATGAGTCATATTTATGCTTAATTGAATTAGAGTGTTGATTATCATGTGGATTTCATGTTTTATGAAAAACTATTTTGTTTATTCCTTACTTGAAGGATTTCGTACTAGTTAACAAAATTTTTCATTTTAACTAGTTCGTTTTCTTCATTATGTTATGAGGTATACACATGTTATTGTTGTTATTTCAATTGGTATCATTGAACTCTTTCAATTGGTATCAATTTGATCCTTTTGTATACTCATAAGTATTTATTGTGTATGTATGTTATCAATTGGTATCGTCTATTGGTGATTGGTACTCATTCTATTTCATACACATATACTTGTTTTATTTGTGCTATTATATTTCTATATCTTGAGCACAAATCTTGTTTATGCTAGAGCTTGAGCTTCAACTATTATTTCAATTGATTTAGTTTTCAATTGGTATCTTATTTCAAGCCTACGCATAGTTTTTGTTGGTATTTCATAATGGGAGAGAAAATTCGATTTTCATATTTCAATTGGTATTTAATATTCCACTCCCTTACTTTATGATAGAAAATAAAAACAAATTTAATTGATATCATGTACTTAAAAAGAAAATACTTTCTTTTGATATCAAGATGTTTATGTGAATATTTTAAAAATTGGTATCTCAAAATTTTGTTTTAAAGAAAATAAATACAAAAGTTTAGATTTGTATTGACTATATGCAAGGAGAGCTTTACATCTCTTTTACATATAGATTCATGTTGAGTGTATCTTGTATTGAGGAGCTTGACATCTCTTCTTTATGTGATACACGTGTGTAGGGGGAGCTTCACATCTCCTCTTATGCATTACATAATATGTGTTATGTGAATTGGGGCTTGTCATCCCTTCTTCATGTAATGCATATGTGTAGGAAAGTTAACTTAGCGTCTTCCTCTTCATGAATGCATATAGCATATACCATTTGTTGAGTGTTTTATGTTCACTTTCAATTGGTATCAAGATGTACTTCATTGATATATATGTTTCATTTGGCATCTTAATTGAGTGTACATCTTATGATTTGTTATTCACCCCTTATTGACTTTGTTTTTGTTTTAGACAAAAAGGGGGAGAATATTGTTTTGATTGACAAAAAGGGGGAGAAAGATTTTTACCCCTCAGTGTTATTTATTGTTTTGGTTTTTACCCCTTTGTTGATGATTGACAAAAAGGGGGAGAAAGATTTTGAGTTTATGAGTTTTATATATGCATATTTATGTTTTTGCATATATTAAGTTTAATATAGTTTAATGTTAATTGGTATCTAGAGCATGTTTTGTTTTTGAACATTGCATTGGTATCTAGAACCTTTTTATTGTTTATGCATATTTATGCATTCTTGTTTAAGAGCCTTCATTGCATATTATTATGTTTATTTGCGTATGCATGAGTTAAGGGGGAGCTTCTTTGAAGCTTAACTTTAATCCATGCATATATAACTCCATGAGTTTTGTTATCATCAAAAAGGGGGAGATTGTTGGCCCAAAGGCCTTCCACCCTAGTTTTGATGATGATTAACTCATGTAGTTATGTTTACTAATAATCTTGTGATTTTAGTTCCAGATCAGTTAACAAGATATTAGTTGGTGATTAGCTTCAACAAAGGAGTTTAGAAGCTTTTCATGGTGAATCCAGGGCCAAAGCATCAAGATCATACCTTGCCTAGCTCATGGATCACGTGTTTGTGGACCGAGTCGCCTTGAAGATGAAGATCGTCAAGAAGACTTAGGTATCCTAGTCTAGATAATGTGTTTAGATCCATTTGTAAAGCTTAGTATAGTTGATATGCTCAAGTGCACATAACACACACGTTTTATGTTTGGTTTTTGGTTTTCATGAATAGTTGATCAAAACAAGTTTAATTGGTATATGTATAGTTGTTTCATTCTATACATGCATGCTTAACTTTTAAACAAATTTATTTTGACTTTCCTATTCATGTTTTGAAAAATCAAGTTTGATAAAAATACAAGTGTTGGTTTTTGATAAAACTTGCAAGACACAAAAATGATTGAATATGTTGATATATGTCTTGAAATTTTTATCACAAGTATGTTTATCAAAGTAAAAAGATAAAACAATTTTTATGATAATTTTAAAAGAGATAAAAGATTTTCTAAAATATTTTTAACATGTGTTTTTGTCCCAGAACAGTGGCTGATAGGCCAGGTCGGCCGACCGCACGGGTCGACCGCACCATAGGCCGGTCGACCCTTGGGGTCGACCGACGTGCACAAGCCTGTGCACGTTTGGCAGCCACAGGGACGGTCGGCCGGGCGGCCGACCGGACCTGAAAGCAAAGCGCTCTGTTTGTTTGGGTCGACCGGGCGGTCGACCGGGTTGCCCCAACAGTCATATTCTGACCGTTGGCGGTCGGCGGGCCGGCCGACCGGTAGCCTGTCAGGCTGCCAGATCAGCCTAACGGCTAGTTTTCTGATGGGCCTATTTAAACCCCAATTCTTTGGGATTTGGCCAAGTTTTTTATGAGAGAAAAATCCCAGTTTCTCCTGAGTTTAAAAGAAGTTTTAAAAGAATTTTAAAGCTTAAAAGTTTTCATCTTTATTGTTTTTCAAGGGTTTTGGAAAATAAAAGAAAACTAGGTTTTGGGATATTGTTTTGGATTTTCATTTTTATCATCTACAAGAGATTTTCCAAGTAGTTTTTCTTTGTGATTTGCTTTCCAAAAACACCTTGAGATCCACTTGAGCTTATCTTCTATCCTATTCTATTAGGATCATTTGTTTGTGGGAAAAAGAGAAAAGAAAGAGAGATTGTTTGAGGTTAATTGAGCCTCCAAGATTGTACACCCTTGCTTTTGTTGTATCCCTCTTTGGTAGAGGTTGATCGGGTGATTGGTTTGCTCCCTCTTTGGTAGAGGTTGAGGCTTGTGGTTTGCTCCCTCTAGTGAGAGGTGGAGTTTGGTTTGTAAACCCTCTTCGGTAGAGGTGTTGGTTGTTGTTTGGCTACAGCCCTACCCCTCGGTTGTGAGGCAGTGTTTGAGAGAGGAGTTTGGTACTCCATTGTTGTAACAAATCCTCTTCGGTAGAGGTTCCCTCGGTGGGAGATAGTGGATTGGAAATCCTACACGGTGGTGTAGGCAGGGATGTAGAGTTAGGGGCTCGAACCTCGAAACATATCTTGTTGTTAGCGTTTGATCCACTTGTCTCTCAACTCTAACTCTCTCTCTTTACATTTGTGCATAGCATTATTCATATTGTCATATCATTCATATTGCTTGTTGTGCCTTGCATATATTCATATTGCCTATTCATATTATATGCTTGGTTGTTTGTGTGTGCCTCACTTATACTTAACCACAAGAGCTTCACATAGCACCTCAACCCATATCTAGGGGAATCAAGAGGAGTTAGTCCAGAGCCCTTCACAGGGAATTCGGCTACACTTGTGTGTTGTATTAAGTGTGTTGCAAGAATTGTTTAAGCTTCCGCATTTAGAGCACTTAGTTCACTAGATTAGCACTTGCACCTATTCACCCCCCCTCTAGGTGTTTTTCATTAACTTCTAACAAATTCTCCCTCAAATCAATCTCTTAAATGAGTCCGAGATGTCCCTAGGGGTCAACGTCTAGCAATTTTTATTAGGGCTTGGGTTGTATGAGTGGGGAGATAATTTTTGGGCTAAGGGAGGGTAATGACTTCCCCACCTTATGTTGTATTAGTTTTCCCCTTAAGTTCAATTCGTGAAAGTGTGCAATATAGATAAGAATGAACACACAAAGGGAGTAAATCACCCACGTGTTTGTCATGTACACCCCCTTCAAGATCACAACAACACAAGAACAAAATATAGCATATTGGAATTGAAATCGACACGTGTCTAGATGCAAATGTCTAAACCGTTTTAAAGCATCCAATTTCTGTATTTTAGTTCTTAAATTATTATAGTGCACTGGTGACAGAAATTAGCAACAGAATATAATAATATACAGGAATCTACCCAACCACACAAAAGCAAGTGTGAACTTCTGCAATGCTAAAAATTTGACCTACACACCAAAAATCAAAGAAGAAAAGTTAAAAAAAGACGTGAAATTAACCCGTTCTTATCCCCGGCAACGGTGCCAAAATTTAATTGGGAAGAAACTGTGCACGAAAAGTTTATGTTTAGAAATCAAGCAATAAAAGTATAGGTGTTTTGGCTTCCTCGATACGTCCATTATAGCATAGAGGCTAAACGGGTCGAATCCATAAGGACAGGAAGCGATAGAACCTTTCACGGTATGTTCACGTGTGTGTTAAAGTTTTTTCAAAATTTTAAAGAATGAAAAGAAAAGAAAAAAAGTGAAAAGAGAAGAGTACGGTGAAACACGAAGAAGTGGGAACATAGAAAATAAGATATTTATGGTCTTTAAAATTATTTCTAAAATAAAGTAAAAAGAGAAAGAAAACCCATGACTACTAACTATTAATGGCTCCACTAACTATGCTAACCTCTTAGTGATAGTTACCTCACATGTATCCTTGGCCATCACTAGTCCTTCATTCAAGAGCATTTCAAAGCATGACCCATAAGATTACTTTCACATCCAAGCTCAACAAAACTAATGCAAGCTAAACTTAAACCATCAAAACTAAATAAGAGCAAGCATGTGATAAAGTAATGTTAGCTTGTTAGAGAGTTCAGATGTTAGAGTGTTAGAATCCATCATCATGAGCCGTCAATGGCTCTTGCCAGAGCAAGGCCAAGTAGTGGCTATTAGATTCATGTGGATTATCGAGTAAGAAGTTAACAAGTTAGTGGTTAGTAGTTAGTTTTCATGAGAAAAAATTAGTTAAGCATGTAAAAAGAGTTAGAAAGAAGAAAACAAAGAGAAAAAGAGAGAACCTTTCATAAATTGCCACCTTCCATTACAAACACTCTTGCTTTCCACTCATGTACTAATCTTTCTCCTATTGCAAGATCTACAAGTAATGGAAGTTACAAAGGAGGAAGAAGAAGAACAACTAACCTAAACTACCTTAAAACTACAACATGGAGAAGAAAACCCTAAAAACTATCCTCAAAACTTCTTTTCCCTATGCTTTGGAAATCTCAGGATATTTATAGGCGAAAGAGGGCACCAGAAAGCTGTACGGAGTCGCGCGTCAAATCATGATGCGCGGCTCCATGACATTGCCGCAAAAACGCGGCGATTGTCGTATTGTCGCGGCAGTCCTAGGGCGGTGCGCACGGCGTGATTGCATACATTTATTGCATTATTTTTGTTACATATCCACATTTATCATGTAATAAATCTGCAAAATTTCTTGTCTTAAATGTCTATTTTGCAGAAGATAATCATGGGGAGAAAGAGGATAAAATCAAATAAATATCAGTTAAATTCAAATTTAACTAGATCTATTTGGTTGGAGGAGGAGGATCCCAAATCCAGTTGGTTAAAATCAGTTTTTGGTGAATCAAGTGGTTAAAGCTAAAGATCAACCGAGGATAACGTCAAATATAGAGTCCAAATCCAAAGGGATAAATGGATGAGAGAAGATCAACGGATGAGATGAAGCAATTTTGACTCAGATTCTGGCTGAATACATTTTAGTATTTGAATCATAACTTTCGCTACTTGAACTCAAATTTGATGATTCAAGATGATCTAGAAAGAGGACTAAAGGGCTACAACTTTTAAGTTGATCATTATTTCTAAGTTTATCATTTGATAAGTTATATTTAGCAATCAATATGCCAATAAGCTGCAGATCAGAACTAAATATCCACATCAAATCAAGTTTGGAGATAAGGAGAGGATTCAAATACAGAAATAGCCAGCTTCCTTTATCTTCATATTCCTCTACCCTCTGCATTTCTCCTATAAATACCTACAAACTCAAAGGCAAAGAGGGGGACGACCAAGCAGAGATAGATTTTAGGCCAGTTTTTCATTCTTTTTAGTGTAAGTTTTTATTTCTTTTTATGTAATTTTTATTTCTTTGTAAGCATAGGTTAGACTGAGATTCATGTAAGAAAGAGAGGGAGAGACTTATGTTGAGAGTGACACCGATGTACCCTCCTCCTTTCTTCCATCATTTCTGCAAGCAATAAAAGGTAATTTTTTTTATGTTCGTCTTTACTTTTGTTTTCTTCTTCTTCTTTCTACTTTTCCTCTTTTGGTTATAATGAGCATCCAAGTGAATCTAGAAGCGTCAGTATAGTCATGTTTGTGTGAATGTCACCTATATTTCATGATGATGTTTTCTTCCTCAAGATTCCATATCATTTCATTCTTGTTCATCTTCATGATGTAATACGAATGGGGACTGATCTCGATCATATGGGTTATGCGTTGATCACCTCCGAAGCAAGGTAAAACATGCAAGGGTTCTAGGTAAGTCATCAACCAAAGGAGGTAAGTTTTTCTTATAGGTTTTCTTTTCTTTTAATTTTAGTATAAATTACCAACGCCACAATCTTCCAAATTTCTTTCACTTTTTTTCATTTCTTTGTACATATCCACTTCCATTTTCTCCACCTTCTCTATCTATCACTTTCTTTCTAATTAACTGTAACACTTTTTCATTTTTCTTTTAAGAACTAAAAGAAGATCTTTATCCATTCTTTGTAACCTAAAAGAGAGCTTGCAAAAAAAGCTTCCATCGCTAGTCCCTCCTTCTAGATCACGACCCGCATAGCCACTTGCTATAGCGATAGTATTGAGTACTTGCAATCTTTCTATCTTAAGTTTTGAAATTCCATATTTTTGTGTGCAGGTTCTAACTAAATCACAGCGCCGCTTGCTGCGTGTCCCCGCTTGTCCCCCTTGTCGGCTGTACTTCCTAGAATCTGGATTTGGGCCCCCAGCTTTATCGAAACCACCCTCCAAGGTCAAGGGCTATTCTTGTAGGTTTTTAATACCAATTAAATGGGATTTTTAGGCTTCTTCTTCATTTTATGTCATGGACCTAGAAACATACAAGACAGGTATTAATAACAGGATTTAATATTAAATAAATATGAAGATATGGTATGAAATATGCAATTTTAGAGACTAATCACACCCCCACACTTATCTTTTGCTCGTTCCGAGCAAAACAGAAAAATAAGAAAATTATTACACCACTTTCGCAGGTGATGCGATTGCACTGAGCATGTGCAACAAGCCGTTAAACCTCTTGGTTTCCCTTAGAGGAGGAGTTTGTCTCCTGAGGGTTTTTAGCGGATTGCACCTACAAAATTCATAAAGAAAGAAATCAAATGTTAGTATTTTGGAGAACACATTTTGAAATAGAGAAAAGTGTTCAATTTTTTTTGCGAAAATTTAAGTGATCCAAGGTCATACGTTAACCAGAAATTATTCTTCCTTAAACTAAGTCTACATGCAAAACATTGTTAAAAATTAAATATAAGAATTTAATTAAATCAATTCTTTGATCTTTTATAAATCTCTTAGAAAAATATGCAATTTGTGAGCTCTGAAGATTTTGGGATATCGACTCTAACTTTCATGCCATTTATTTATATGATTATTATTTTTTTCTTCCCTTAATTTTCTTAGGCTTTCTAGCTTACCCGGATAGTGAGCCTTTAGCCGGTGACTCCCAAACTAGATAGTTTTAGGGCACCAGATGAGAAAACATTCCTCGTACTTAAGGACTCGAGTAAACAAGGTCACAAAACTAAAGGAATTATTTTATTTTTGTCCACCATTTTAAGCGTAAATAATTATGATTCCTGAGGCATAATTACCCAACTTCAATAAGTGGTTTTATCATAATTTTTTTGTTCTATAAAAGGAGTTTATGTGGTTTGATGTGAGGATTATGAATTGTGCAAATTTTGAATTTATTATTGGGACTCAAGATAGCTTCCATACTCCTTTCCAAATTGGATTTTTCTTCAGTTGGTGGAACAGGAAAAGAGTATATGAATCAAAATCAAAGAATGAATACTGTGAAAATTATAGATAAGATGGTTGAAAATTTAACTCAGGGGGGCGGTGAATCCTCATAGACTCTATGAAGAGTGAAAATTATTTTTAAAATCTTGGTCATAGAATTGGGGATATGGGTCATATTGAGTCAGATAATCCCAATCTGGCCTATATGATTGGTCCATGTTATACATAGTCGGCTTGGAGTTATTAGAGTCAAATGTGATCAGAGTGAAATATTGATTCATATTTGGATTGAAAAAATTGTTGTTGTTGAAATCCAAATCACAATTTAGAAAAAAATAAAACAAACAAAAAACAAACAAAAAATAAAGTAAAAGAAAAAGAAAACAAACTTACACTAGGGTTTATTGAGACCTAGATGACACCTGATTGAGTTTTTCCCTGCATACAAAATAAAGAATTTTAGATTTAGAACAAGATGTACAAGGTGCTCAATTCTAATCCGCGGTAGCAATGGCTATGCGGGTCGTGATCCTCAGGGAGGGACTAGCGATAGAAGCTTGTGAAGCAAGTTATCTCTTTTTTATTTTTTTATTATTTACAATGGTATTTACAATGAAGTGGGAGAAATAAATTGGAATGAAGTGGAGTTTGTCATCTAATCTAAAGAAATAGAAGAAAGGAAGAAGATTATAAACTAAAAATACATACCTACCTCTTCAGTCCTGCTTACCTTTGATCCTTTTGCTACGACTTACTTTGTCTTCGAAGGCGTTCAAGCATGGGATATAGGATCTGTTCATCGCCATAAGCCATCAAGGGCTCTTCTTCGGCTAAGCAGTCTCGAAGCGACCAGTTCTCACGGTTTGCAAGACATCAGAGAAAATAAACCAAAATAGATGAAAAGGAAGAAAACAACAATAGAAGAACAATAAATAAAAGAAACAAACTTCGAATTGATTTTATTAACAATGAAGGAAAGGACTACTTACATCGCTGTCACCTCAATACAAGCTGATCTCCTTCCTCCATGAAAATATCATCTCCTCTCAGTTACATAAAAAATAAAAATTACAAAAGGAAAAAGAAAAACCTAAACTAGCCTAAAAGAAACCCTAACTTTGCACTGGATTCTCTGTTGAATTCTCTTCGCTCTCTGTGTTGCATCTGCAGGGGTATTTATAGGTGCAGAAGGAGGTAGAGTCCCGAGACGAGTCTACCAAAAAATCTTATCGCCAGAGTCGACTGGATTGCCGCGGCCTGGTAATGGCAGATGGGCACGCGCTTTGGCGCTTGGCTTCCCCTGGTCCGTCCATCTGGGCGTTGTCTTCTGGAAGTTGCATCCTGGCTCTTTATCTTGGGATTTCGACATAACTTGGGAAGCAAGTTACCTAGATCTCAAATCTCTCAATATCTTTTTAAACGAATTTCCTTATCTTTGCACTCTCTTCTTTGGCTTTTATCCTCATCCTGCAAGTGTTTAGGGTTGAATAGAAGTCTATCCTTCAATCTTCTTTGTATTTGCAACTATTGCCCTTGTGTAATTGCAATTTTGACATTTAATAATTGCAACTTTTGCATTGGGCTTAAATATGGGCTTTTGGGCTTCTTTTGAGGCTTTATTCCTTTATTTTTGTTTCTCAAGGCCTGCACACAATAAATAATAAAATATTAGTAAATGTGCAGAATTATAGGAATAAATATGAAAATGTGATGGTAATGTAATGATAAAAATGCACTTTTCACTACCAATCACACCCCCACACTTATCTTTTTGCTCGTCCTCGACTAAAAATCAAAAAGAAAAGAAAAATTAAACTAGCTAACTCACTTTCGTAGGAATCACGGTTGCACTTAGCATGTGCAACAAGCCGTTAAACCCCTATGTTACCCTAAAGGATGAGTGTTGTCTCGTGAGGGTTTTCAGCGGATTATACCCACAAAATCCATAAAATAAAATATTTGAAATACTTTTTAAAAGACTAAGTAATCTATAAGTTTTTAGGATCCTCATTTTTATTCATTCTTAAACTTAGTCTTTATAAGGTGAATTGTTATCCATTTTAGGTAAGGGTCAAAATTGAACTTTTGTATAGTCCTTTTCGTTACCCTAAGTCATATGCATCATTGTGAATTTTTACTAGGAATTCCTTAACTTGGACTCTCATGCCTCTTTATTGTTATTTTTTTCTTTTCTTTTCTTTTTTAATATGTATAACTCATCTAATTTTCTTTCGTGTAAGCATGAAGGCTTCTTGAGGCTCTCATACCTAACTAATTGACTATTAGGTGTGTTAATACATATGTGAGTAATTTTTCTTAGTTTCCTTAGGCTTTCTAGTCCACCCATGTAGCGAACTTAAAGTCGATGACTCCCAAACTGGTCGGCTTTAGGGCACCAAGTGAGAAAACACCCCGCGAACTCAAATTCGAGTAAACTAGGCCACAAAACTAAGGACTTTATTTTATTTAGAACTCACCTTTTGGCATGAATACTTATGCTTCTTGAGGCACATGTATCCAGCTTAATGGGTGATTTTTTTTTTAAATTTTATGAGGCACAAGGGTCTTTGTCTTAGAATCCTAGATATGCATTAGGTATGCACATTTCATTAAGGTAAAAATTAAGACTAACTATTATTCAATTTCTCCTCCTATACCTAAAAATTCAACAATTTATTTATTTTGACCAAGTTTTTAGAAATCCTAATCATGATTTTCCTAATTCTTAAGACTAACTTAGATTTCTTTCAAAAGATAAGTCAAAATATTGTCCTTTTTATAATTTTTTTTTATTAGCAATAGCAAATTTTGGTTAGTTTCTAACTATGTTAGTATGTTAGTAAGGCCTACCCCGACACTTATCTCATGCATTGTCCTCAATGTATGAATGAATGCATATATGCATGAAAAAGAAGAAGGGAAGGCAGAAGTTTCCTTAAGGTGGTGGTTCCGGTGGTGGTCTAATTGGGCCAAGTGTTGCTACCCAATCAAGATAAAGTAGTATTTCACGGAGGAACCCACAAAAAATTTTTCTTGTATAACCCACTAAAATGTATGTATGATCATTTTTTTAGCAATTTTACCCCATCAAATTTCCATAATTCATAATTATATTCAGAGTCAATTGTGTCAACCTCCTTGTCCCAAAATAGAGTGTGAAAAGATGGAATGATTGACTTGGACATGGGAATTACGGGAACGAATACCGACTCAGGAAAGAAACTTAAATCAAGTAAGGGTTCAGGAGTCGGGCTAGGTTCAGGAAGTGGGTCCAAATCAATAAACTGAAACTCAAGTCTACAATCAGTTTCCCACAATGGAATGTGACTCAATGTTGGTGATTCAAGTTCAGGAATGATAGATGTGGGAATCAAAACTGACTCTAAAAGATTACCTAAGTCGGGTAACAAAACTGGAGTCAATAATGATTCGAGAATTTGAACTTGATCACATATTTGAGAATCTAGGTCACATATCTCATTGAGCTCAATATCATAAAAATGAGAACTTGTCAATTTATCCATGGGACTTTCAAAATTGCAAAATTGGTCAAGTTTAATATGATCATCAAAAATGGGTGATTCAATTTCATGATGAATTGGTACAGGATCCAATGTTTACTCGGGAAAAGTAAAATCAGGTGGAGACACCGGAGTCATTATTGAATCAGGAAGTAAAATTGAATCACCAAGTGGGAGATCAGGATCATATTCATGCTCAAGTTCTATTTCAGGAAAGGAATAACTTGTCAAACTATCAATTGGAGTTTCGGCAAGCTCAAATGATGGTACTGAATTAGAATCTTGTTGTCCAAAGCAACGTGACTCTTCGGCTCTAAGAAAGTGGTCAGCGAAAGCAGAATTGGCTGGACGGTGAGAAAGTAAAGATTGAACCATCATATCTATTTCATGATCACGAGCTAATCTAGCCTGAGTCATGGTTTTAAGCATCTTTTCATAGTCAATTGGTGCATCATTTTGTGATTGGACTTGAAAAGAGGAAGTGTAATCGTGATGAAGTTGTGAGTCGGTGGACTCATGCATCATCATGTCTAAGATTGATGGTGATTGTTGTTTGGACTCCTGCATACTTATCATTTCCTGGATAGATGGTTTTCTATTCTGAATGGGTAGATCAGAGTATGAATCTTGGGAATACTGTGGACAAGGTGAATACGGGGGACAAGTTGGTTGAAAATTGGACTCGGGGGAAGCGAAACCCCATGAACTCTGTGAAGAGTTGAAAGTGGTATGAAAATTATGGTCATAAGATGGGGGGCATGGGTTATATTCATTCAGATAAGACCATTCCGGCACACTAGATTGGTCAAAGTTATGATATGCCGGGTTGGTAATATCCGAAAAAGAGGGTGGTGTGTAATATGGATTAAAATTGGAAAAATTATTATTATATGCCATATCACACAATCACAAATAAAGAAAAAGAAAACAAACAAATTAACAAACAAAAAAGAAAAAAATTCTAACCTAGGTTAGGGTAGACTTATGACCTAGACGACTCCTAACTGGTTAGACTGTCCACGGGAGGTAGGGTGTAGACTTTGACCACAAGTTAATCAGCCAGGTCAGGGCAAGAGTGGTGGGAGGTTTTCCGTCAAAGACGTTCCTTAATTAAATAACCACCAATCTTCGGGCTTTCGGCCCTCAATCCCCTTCCTAGACACTGATTTGGCAGGAGTCAAATTCCAACACTGTTCCCCCTTAGGATAATCTCCTAATTGAGTCCGAGATGTCCCTAGGGCCAACGTCTACTCATTTTTAGTTAGGCTTGGGTTAGTGAGTGCTTGGAATATGATTTTTGGGCCAAGGAAGGGTGATTAAATTCCCACCTTATCTTGTTATGGGTTAGTGCCCTTAGGATAAGTTTGTGCAAGTGTACAAGATATGTAAATAAGATTCACTCAAAGCAATGAAAATCAACCAAGAGATGAGTCCTATTCTACATGCAATGCGAACGTATCTTGCTCCAGCACTCTTCAACAGTAAAAATAAATGAATTGAAAAGACACGTGCCTAAAATGTAAACGGCTAATCAATTTTTTATCTTTTTCAACAAGTATTTTACTGTTGATTAATTAGCAGTATACAGGTTTATCACAGAACAAATATAACAGAGCTGACAAATCAAATTTCAGATTGCAGCAACCTGCAGAAAATTCAGTCAGTAGTTCTCTACTACTGCCGCGGATCCGCGGCTATTGCCTGGTTTGCGCGGCAAGGTAGTAGGCTCTGCTGCTCTGCCTTCGAGGGCAGAGGCATAGAGTTGCTATATGTCCTTGCTGTTGTTTCCTGTTCTCCAAACCTGCAAACAGAAAGAATAAAAGAATTAGTTAATATTTTTTTTTTAGAGAAAAACTTACCGTCCCTCCCCGGCAACGGCGCCAAAATTTTGATTGAGTTTTTCCCTGCACACAAAATAAAGAATTTTAGATTTAGAACAAGATGTGCAAGGTGCTCAATTCTAATCCGTGGTAGCAATGGCTATGCGGGTCATGATCCTCAGGGAGGGACTAGCGATAGAAGCTTGTGAAGCAAGTTATCTCTTTTTTATTTTTTTATTATTTACAATGGTATTTACAATGAAGTGGGAGAAATAAATTGGAAAGAAGTGGAGTTTGTCATCTAATCTAAAGAAATAGAAGAAAGGAAGAAGATTATAAACTAGAAAAATACATACCTACCTCTTCAGTCCTGCTTACCTTTGATCCTTTTGCTACGACTTACTTTGTCTTCGAAGGCATTCAAGCATGGGATATAGGATCTGTTCATCGCCATAAGCCATCAAGGGCTCTTCTTCGGCTAAGCAGTCTCGAAGCGACCAGTTCTCACGGTTTGCAAGACATCAGAGAAAATAAACCAAAATAGAAGAACAAGAAGAAAACAACAATAGAAGAATAATAAATAAAAAGAAACAAAATTCGAATTGATTTTATTAATAACGAAGGAAAGGACTACTTAAATCGATGTCACCTCAATACAAGCTGATCTCCTTCCTCCATGAAAATATCATCTCCTCTCAGTTACATAAAAAATAAAATTACAAAAGGAAAAAGAAAACCTAAACTAGCCTAAAAGAAACCCTAACTTTGCACTGGATTCTCTGTTGAATTCTCTTCGCTCTCTGTGTTGCATCTGCAGGGGTATTTATAGGTGCAGAAGGAGGTAGAGTCCAGGGACGACTCTACCAAAAAATCTTATCGCCAGAGTCGACTGGATTGCCGCGGAAACGCGGCTTGGGCCGCGTTTCCGCGGCCTGGTAGTGGCAGATGGCCACGCGCTTTGGCGCGTGGCTTCCCCTGGTCCGTCCATCTGGGCGTTGTCTTCTGGAAGTTGCATCCTGGCTCTTTATCTTGGGATTTCGAGATAACTTGGGAAGCAAGTTACCTAGATCTCAAATCTCCCAGTATCTTTTTAAACGAATTTCCTTATCTTTGCACTCTCTTCTTTGGCTTTTATCCTCATCCTGCAAGTGTTTAGGGTTGAATAGAAGTCTATCCTTCCCTCTTCTTTGTATTTGCAACTATTGCCCTTGTGTAATTGCAATTTTGACATTTAATAATTGCAACTTTTGCATTGGGCTTAAATATGGGCTTTTTGGCTTCTTTTGAGGCTTTATTCCTTTATTTTTGTTTCTCAAGGCCTGCACACAATAAATAATAAAATATTAGTAAATGTGCAGAATTATAGGAATAAATATGAAATGTGATGGTAAATGTAATGATAAAAATGCACTTTTCACTACCAATCAACACCTAACTGGTTAGAATGCCTACGGGGGGTACATTATCAAAATCTGACCACGAGTTAATCGGCCAGGTAGGGGCAAGATCAGTGGGAGGTATCCGTGCCGGAGCAACGGGCCTAATTATGCCAAACCACTGTTCTTCAAGGTTTTGCCTTTCAATCCCCAACTTTCAATACCAATTTGACAAGAGTCAACTTCTAACAACTTCTCCCTCAGGTTAATCTCTTAAATGAGTCCGAGATGTCCCTAGGGGCCAACGTCTAGCAATTTTTATTAAGGCTTGGGTTGTGTGAGTGGCGAGGTAATTTTTGGGCTAAGGGAGGGTAATGACTTCTCCACCTTATGTTGTATTGGGTTTTTTCCTTAAGTTCAATTTGTGCAAGTATGCAATATAGATAAGGATGAACATATAAAGGGAGTAAATCACCCACGTGTTTGTCATGTACACGCACATCAAGATCACAACAAACACAAGAACAAAATATAGTATATTGGAATAGAAATTGACACCTTCCTAGATGCAAATATCTAAACCGTTTGAAAGCATCCAATTTTCATATTTTAGTTCTAAAATTATTATAATGCACAGGTGACAGAAATTAGCAAGAGAATATAATAATATATAGAAATTTACCCAACCACACAAAAGCAAGTGTGGACTTCTGCAATGCTAAAAATTTGACTTACAAACCAAAAAAAAAACAAAGAAGAAAAGTTAACAAAAACGTGAAATCAAACCGTTCCTATCCCAGGCAGCGGCGCCAAAATTTGATCGGGGAAAACCGCGCACGAAAAGTGTATGTTTAGAAATCAACTAATAAAAGTGTGTGTGCTTTGGCTTCCTCTATACTTCCGTTATAGTAAAGAGGCTAAACGGGTCGAATCTATAGGGACAGGAAGCGATAAAAGCTTCACGGTATGTTCATGTGCGTGTTAAAATTTTTTCAATATTTTAAAGAATGAAAAGAAAAGAAAAAAGTGAAAAGAAAAGACTACGGTGAAACACGAAGAAGTGGGAACATAGAAGATAAGATATTTGTGGTCTTTAAAATTATTTCTAAAATAAGTAAAAAGAGAAAGAAAATCAATGACTACTAACTACTAATGGCTCTACTAACTACGCTAACCTCTTAGTGATAGTTATCTCACATATATCCTTGACCATCACTAGTCCTTAGTTCAAGAGCATTTCAAAGCATGACTCATAAGATAACTTTCACATCCAAGCTCAACAAAACAATTGTAAGCTACACTTAAACCATCAAAACTGAATAAGAGAAAGCATGTAATAAAGTAATGTTAGCTTGTTAGAGAGTTAGGATATTAGAGTGTTAGAATCCATCATCATGAGCCGTCAATGGCTCTTGAACGAGAAAGGCTAAGTAGAGGCTATTAGATTCATGTAGGTCATCAAGTAAGAAGTTAACAAGTTAGTGGTTAACAGTTAGTTGCCATACGAAAAATTAGTTAAGCATGTAAAAAGAGTTAGACAGAAGAAATAAGGAGAGATAAAGAAAGAACATTTCATAGATTGTCACCTTCCATTACAAACACTCTTGCTTTCTACTCATGTACTACTCTTTCTCCTATTGCAAGATCTATAAGAAATGAAAGTTACAAAGGAGGAAGAAGAAGAACAACTAACCTAAACTACCCTAAAATTGCAACATGGAGAAGAAAACCCTAAAAACTATCCTAAAAACTCCTCAAAATTCCTTTTCCCTGTGCTCTAAATATCCTAGGGTATTTATAGGCGGAAGGGGGCACCAGGGAAGCTGTACAGAGTCGCACGTCAAATCACGACATGCGGCTCCATGACATTGCCGCGAAAACGTGGCAATTGCCGTGTTACCGCGGCAGTCCTAGGGCGGTGCGCACGGTGCCGCCTGTTGCGCGCCTCGCTTGTTCCCCTGTCGGCTGTACTTCCTGAAATCTAGATTTGGGCCCTGGTTTTGACGAAACCATCCTCTAAGGTTAATGGCTATTCTTGTACGCTTTTAATCACCAATTAAATGGGATTTTTGGGCTTCTTCTTCATTCCATGCCATGGACCTAGAAACATACAAGACACGTGTTATTAACAGGATTTAATATTAAATAAATATGAAGATATGATATGAAATATGCAATTTTAGAGACTAATCATTAGTCTTGATGATATAATGTGGACGGGGATAGAATTAGATCTTATGGGTTATATGCTGATCTCCAAATCAAGGTAAACATGCCAACGATCCTAGAAAAGACATCGGCCAGAAGAGGTAAGTAAGTATTTTAGTTTGTCCTTCTTTTCATTTCATAGTTAGATACACTTCCAAGAATAACTCTTTCTTTACCATTTTAATTCTTTCTTTTTTTACTAAGTTTTGTTTTCCTTTTAAACAATCACCATCTTCTTTCATCTTACACTTTCTTCCCAATTTAATAATACATTTATTTTCTTTTTTTAAAAAAACAATGAAGAACTTTTAACCATTTTTAGTAACTTAAAAGCAACTTAACTAAACACTTTCATCGCAAGTCCCTCCTTGTGGATCCTGAACAGCATAGCGACTTGCTATAGAGGTAGAATTGAGAACCTAGCACTCTTCTAAAATTCTTTATTTTTCTGTGCAGGTCTAATCTCAATCACAGGCAACTTATTCTTTCTCTCCTCTTCGGCCTTCAGTAGGGCCTGTGGCTTGAGCTCTTCCCGAGTGAATGCAACTGTCATCTCCAAGCAGGATTTCAGCTCCTCCAAAGTCATCTTTTTCTCGGTCTCTCATTGTTGGATCTGGATTCTCTCAGTCATTTCTCTTCCAATCGAATAGTTTCGGCTTAACTCTCCGATGAAGTTTTGGAGAGGAGAAGGTTAGCCTTTGCAATAATTTCCTGGGCTTTCTTGATCTGACCCTCAGCAAAATCAAGCGCTTCACTGGAGATGGTGATTGCCTCTGTGACCTCAGCCTCCCGGGCTCCAGGGACTTAAGCTTCTGAGATACAACCTCTATCTCTTGGGATGTCTCTAGATAATTCTTCTTCATCTACTCCGGGAGACATTCCAGTTCAGCTTCCACCAGGAGAGTAAGGTCCAACTGCCTCAAATTATTGCATTCGCTAATGTCCCTTTCCAGATTGTTGACCACTTCTTCCAAAAAGTCAGCTTCGGGCAACCCCTCCAACATCCCGGATATTTTCTATCACATTAAAGAAAATAACTCTCCTAGAAGCGAAAAAAGTATGGGTGCTCTTGAAAATCATAGGAAGGCAACGCTTCAAGCCTTTGTAGAAGCCACATCCACAAGCCCCCTGATAAAATCCTGGGAATCGACCTCGATTGGCTGAAGGGTGATGGATGCAGGAGGAATCTGCTGAGGCAACACTGCCATGGATGACTCTGGGATGGCTAGGGTCACAGCTATTGGAGCAATCCTTGGAAAAGGAGTCTTCAAAAGAATGTTATCTAAGAATTGGAAGCCAGGCATAGGGATCAACCCAACTGCAAGCATCGATGAACTAGCTTCGGTGACCTCTGTCAAGTTAGAAGTTGACGGGCGAGAAGAAGCTGGTGGGATTGAAGACAACTCCGTCTTAGGCTCAAGCTAATCTCGACCCTGTTCTGACACTGTTTGAGCAGGAGAGATAGGCTCCATCTCAGTTGTTGCCACCAGAAAGTCTCCCGATGTGGCTTGTTATTGAATAGCTCTCTGATAAATAAGGCCTAACAACACGGAGTCAATCACCAATGGAGTCGCTTCCTCCTCTTCTTCAGGCTCTGACATAGCTGGAGGAGCAACTTTCACGGGAGCTTCTACAAAAATTTTCAGATTTAGCAAAAGATATAGAGAAACATGCGTTAAATTTAAAACACTACAATTCTTACACTATAATTATTACCTACAGAAGCTGAGGTGGTAATGTTAACCTCTGATTCTGCTGCCTCACCTTGAGGAGTTTCAATAGAGACAAGCCCGACAATGGTGACGTGCTCAATTAGCAAGAGGAACCTTGAAAGCATGTGTCTCTGCTAAAGCCATCTCAGTGGCGGGCTTGTCCATAGGTGCAACCAGGAGAGGGATGTCCTCCATTGGGGCCTCTTGGGTCTCAATGGTCTCTGCACCCTCTGTATCATCCACCTGAGTGGTCAACTTGACCTAGGCGGAGGGCCGATGTCCTGCATTTATTCCCCGAGGCCTTCAAAGTTTAGGTAGACATCCACATCATCTATAAGACATGGGAAGAGAGCGTCCGACGCCTCGTTATCCTCTTCATCTGCATTCCAAGACTTAAATTTAAGCACAGAAGTGGATAATTCAAATAGAAAAAGCTAATCTTGCCGGTAACTGGTATATATTGCATGAAAGAAGTACTAACGACTGGTGAAGTAATCGAAGCAGCTGGAGGAGTAGCTTGAGCAGCCACTGGCAAAGCTAGTGTAGTAATCAGAGAAGCTGAAGAAGGAACGTGAATAGCCAATGGCGGAGCTGGTGGAGGAACAAAAATAGCCACTAGCGGAGCCGGTGCAGCTGGTGGAGGATCCGGAGTAGCTGGTGCTTCTACCTCTTTAATTTGCAAAGTCCCTCGACGTCAACTTAAGAGCATTATGATCTGCTTCCTCTTATTTCAGGGAGAAGCAATTAGAGAAGCAATTGAAGAATCGACTGGAGGAGACGACTTGTGCTTTCGCTTAAAGTGGGTGTCTTCATTCTCGTCTTCTTCCTTTTCCTCTTCGATGTCAGTAATCGTAGTAACTTCCGAAGCAGGCTCGCTACCCACATCACCAGGTTGCGGGCTTGCAGCAACTTCCTGGGTAGGTTCACCACCTACTTAACCAGAGTATGGTCCCTGATCGGGGGAAAAATCTTGTACAAAAGCGTTGTTTTGAAATCAAACAATAAAAGTGTGTGCGCTCTGGCTTCCTCGATACTTCCGTTATATCATAGAGGCTAAACGGGTCGAATCCACAATGACGGGAAACGATAGAAGCTTTACCGATATGTTCACGTGTGTGTTAACAATTCTTCTATGTTTAAAGAATGAAAAGAAAAGAAAACAAGGAATGGAAAGAGAAATAATGGTGAAACAAAGAAGTGGGAAACATAGAAAACATGATTTTTGTGATTTTTGATATATTCCTAAAACAAAGTAAAAAGAAAAAAACCATGGCTACTAACTACTAATGGCTCCACTAGCTATGCTAATCTCTTAGTGATAGTTGTCTCACATGTATCCTTGGCCATCACTAGTCCTTGGTTCAAGAGCGTTTCAAAGCATGACCCATACGATAACTTTCATATCCAAACTCAACAAAACAAGTGCAAGCTATACTTAAATCATCAAAACTAAATAAGAGCAAGCACGGAATAAAGTAATGTTTTGCTTGTTAGAGAGTTAGGATGTTAAAGTGTTAGAATCAATCATCATGAGCCATCAATGGCTCTTGCAAAAGTAAGGCAAAGTAGAGGCTATAAGATTCATGTGGATTATCAGGTAAGGAGTTAGCAAGTTAGTGGTTAGTAGTTAGTTTCCATGAGAAGAAAATTAGCTGAGGAGTTAGAAAGAAAAAACAAGGAGAGATAAAGAGAGAACCTTTCATAAATTGTCACCTTCCATTACAAGCACTCTTGCTTTCCACTCCTGTACTACTCTCCCTCCGATTACAAGATTTACAAGAAATGGAAAATACAAAGGAGGAAGAAGAAGAACAACTAATTTAAACTACCCTAAAACTACAACATGGAGAACCCTAAAAACTATCCTATAAACTCCTCAAAACTCTTCTCTGGATCCCCCTCTCTATAAAACACAAAGGGGTGCTATTTATAGGCACCAGGAGGAAGGGGACCAGGGAGACAATCCTTGGCCCGAAGTACAGGCATAGCTGCGTCATAGAAATGCGGCTTTTGTCACATTTTCGCGGCCGTACTAGGGCCGCGCGAACGGCACCGCCTGCGGCGTGCTCCCCGCTTGTCCCTCTGTCGACTATACCTCTAGGATTCTAGATTTGGGCACTCAGTTTTGACAAAATCACCCTCCAAGGTCAATGGCTATTTTTGTAGGCTTTTAATCACCAATTAAATGGGATTTTTGGCTTCTTCTTTGATCGATCGATGATACTGCATATTTATTATCACATTCTTATATTTATTATATAATAAACTCTATTTTTAATCCTAGTTATTGTCTAATTTATATGCAGGCCTTTACTAATTGAGAGGGAAGAGAAACGAGCCCAAAAGCCCACCAAAATTCTGATTTAATTCAGAATTAATTCAAATTAAAAATCAGGGCAAATCTAACAAGATAAAATTAGTTAAAAAAAATCAGTTAAATCAGATCTCTACAAATTAGTTAGTTAAAGCTGAAGATAAAAGGAGGTTTTGTCAAATCTAGGACCTAAAACTGCAAATCCAGCAAGTGATAAAACCATATCGCGAAAGCAGGGAGCAGCACCCCCCGGGTGTGGCCACCTGGCCATATCAAGGCCACATAAACTCAACTAAAGCCGCATTTTTGCGACTTTGTTATGGTTGTTGGGGGAGCATTTGCTCCCCTATCTTCGTAGGCTCTCCCCTGTTTGGTTTTTGCCTATAAATACTAGGATTTCTGAGACTGTAGAAAATGATCAAGCAGAGAAGGATTCTTAGGCTAGTTTTTAATTCTTTTTAGTGTATGTTTTTATTTTTATTTTATGTAATTTTTATTTCTTTGTAATCATAGATTAGACTCAGATTCATGTAAGTAAGAGAGAGAGATTTATATTGAGAGTGACACCGATGTAACATCCTCCTTTCTTCCATCGTCTTTGCAAGCAATAAAAAGGTAAATTTTTTTATATGTTCTTCTTTTCATTTTCTTTTTCTTCTATACTTCTCTTCTTCTGGTACCAAGTGCTATCCAAGTAAGTCTTATAGCATCGAAAGAGCCTTGTCTTTGTAAGTGCCACCGATAGCTCATGACGATGTATTTTAGTCTCATTTCATACTTGTATTGTCTTAAAGATGTAATGTGGAAGAGACGAGAATCAACTCTTATCGGCTATGTGCTAATTGCCTCCACTTCAAAGTAACATCGTCGCCAAAGATTCCAGGTAAGTATTTGGCCAAAGGAGGTAAGTATTTCTTTTAGGTTTTCTTTCTTTTCTTTTAATTCTTTAGTTTAGATCACCACAATCTCCCAACTCTTTTATTCACTTTTTTTAATTTTTTTGTATGAATCCATTATCTATTTTCTCCACCTTCTCAATCTACCACTTTCTTCTTAACTTAACTATAACTTATTTTTCTTTTTCTTTTCAAAAACTAAAAGAAGAACTTTAACTATTCTTTGTAACTTAAAAGACAACTTACAAAATGCTTCCATCGCTAGTCCCTCCTTCAGGATCATGACCCGCATAGCCACTCGCTATAGCGGTAGTATTGAGTACTTGCACATTCGATTCTTAAGTTCTAAAATTCTGTATTTTTATGTGCGGGTTTCAATTCAATTAAGTTTTTGCGCCGTTGCTGGGGAGGGACGGTAAGTAACTCTTTGTTGTTTACTTTATTGATTAACTTTCTTTTTTGTTCTTGGTCACAGGTTTAACAATAAGAAATTTTTGTTGCAGTGGACATATAAGTTGCTCTAGACTCTGCTCAAAAAAGCAGAGCCCAAAAGCCCTCAGATTTACTATATTCCAGTGACAATCTGAGTGAACTACTAACCTGTATTTTTTGCAGGTTGGCTGAATTGCAAAGTTTAAATATTTGTAGCTATTTACTTCCTTGTTTGACTCACTGTACATAAATTTCTAATTGAACAGTAAAAGGTTGATTTTAAATGCTAAAAATAGATTAGGCTTTACATTTAGGCGCGTGTCTATTTCGTTACATTTTCTATTTATTGTTGAAGAGCGCTGGAGCCAAGGTATGTGTGCATAGCATTTAATATATGGTTCATGCTAGTATGAAATATTGCTTGAGTGTTACTTTTTATATATACTTGTACACTTGCACTAAACTGAATTAAGGGCTTGTCCTATAAACAAGATAAGGTGGGGAAGTCATTACCCTCTGTTAGCCCACAAAAGTTCTCCTCACTTACTAATCCAAGCCTAACTAAAACTGAGTAAACGTTGGCCCTAGGGACATCTCAGACTCATATAGGAGATTGACCTGAGGGGGAAGTTGATTAGAATTTGACTCTTGCCAAATCTGTGTCTAAGGTTGGGGATTGAGCGGCGAAACCCCGAAGATTAGTGGTTTGGCATAATTAGGCCCGTTCCTTAGGCACAGATACCTCCCACTGATCTTGCTCCTACCTGGCCGATTAACTTGTATCAGATTCTGTAATATACCCCCGTGGACAGTTTATCTAGTCAGGAGTCGTCTAGGTCTAAGGCCTACTCTAACTTAGGTTAGATTTTTTTTATTTGTTTTTTTATTTGTTAGTTTTTCTTTGTTTGTTTTTAACATTTCTTGTGTGATATGGCTTATAACAACAATATTTCCAATTTTAATGGTAATCCATGTTATACCCCGACCTCTTTTTGAATATTACCAACCTGATATATTATAACTTTAACCAACCTAGTGTGCCGGATTGGTCTTATCCAGATCAATACATGCCCCAATCCTAATACTATGAACAAGACTGGAATAATCATCACTACTCTTCACAGAGTCAATGGGGATACAACTCTCCCGAGCCTTATTGTCAACACCTTACCAACATCTAGCTTCATATACTCCTTCTCCTGAATAGCCATTAGAAGAATCAATTGACTGAGAAAAGAGCATGGAAGCCTTAGAAGAGCTTGAGCGATGAATTAAAATTTTAGAAGACTCAAAATCCCGTCAAACTTTTCAAATCACAGATCTTACTCTATTTTTCAAAAAGAACATGGCGACTTAGAAAAGAGTATGGAATCCATGATTCAATTTCAATGTAATCCACTCGATATGATAGAAGCAAGACTTAGTAGATTGGAAAACATGCGTAAGAATAAGAAAACTCTCCCCACCCAATCTTTGACTACTCCCGATACTTATATCCATATTGATGAAAATCAAGAATCATGGTATCTTGAAGACTTTGTCCTAGATTCAATTTCATCACAAAACCTTGAACTTCACAAATATCAACTTTTTGACGAATTGGCATGTTTTCATTTTAATGAGATTGAACTTGATTATGAATGTGAACCCGATCCCCAATTTTGTGATTCAGTTCCCATCTTCGAATCTATATTGACTCCGGTATTCTTACCCAATTTGGACCAAATTCATGAACCAACATTTATTTCCGTACCCATAGATCTAGAAATTGAATCACCAATTTTAGATAGTCATATTGCATTGATGGGAAAAGAATGAGAATTTCAATTCTTGAATTTAGACTCAACTCTTGAACAAAAACTAACTCTCGAACCCAAAGTTGATTTTCCAAGTTAGTATGGGCTCCTCAACCTATCATTCTTGAGCCAAGTCAACCATTCCACCAAATCACATTCTTTTATTGGATAAAGGTATAGACCATAATGATTTCGTGATGATTTTTCAAGACTGGTCATGTAAAGGGAATAAGTTTTATGATAGGATCTTTTATGATCCTATTCATATTGGGGACTGTAAATATGTAAATAGAAAGAGGTCAATAATGGTGGGTCCCGTGAACCACGACATTATCCTTATTGGGTAGCAACGTTTGACCCAATCAGACCACCACCGGAACCACCACCTTAAGGTAATATTTTCTTTCCCTTTTGTTTCTTTTCATGCATTTATACATTAATTCATACATTGAGGACAATAAATTAGATAGGTGCGGGGGAGGGTTCTAACATAACTGAGGTTTTTCTTCTATCATTAAAAAATTATTAACATTTTCTTTACTTTAAAAAACATTTTGAAAATAGAAATAATATTTTGACATATTTTTTTTGTAAGAAATTATGTTAATTTTAAGGAATAGAAGAATCATAATTAGAATTTCTTATATTTGGTCAAAATAAGATTATTTGTTTGAATTCTAAGTTAGGAAGAAAATTTAGAAAAGTAATTTAGTCTTGATTTTTATCTTGATGATATATGCATGCTTTATACACTTACACACTTAGGGTTCAAAAACAAAAAATCTTATGCTTTATTAAAAAAGAAAGAAAAAAGAAAAAATATATATAATATATCAAAAATCCTCTGATTAAGCTAGTTATTTGTGCCTCATAAAGCATAAGTATTCACGCCTAAAAGAGGTTCATATAATAAAATCCTTAGTTTTGTGGCCTTGTTTGCTTGAATCCTCAAGTCCTAGAGTGTTTTCTTACCCGGTGCCCTAAAATCGTTTAGTTTGGGAGTCACCGATTAAAGGCTCATTACATGGACAGATTAGAAAGCCTAATAGAACTAAGGACTAATATCACCAAAATTTAAAAAAAAGAAAATAACAAGGCATACGAGAGAGTTAAAGAGCCCCGAGTCAAAATTTCACGGTCACAAAGCTGCATATAGCTTACGGTAAAATAATAGAGTAGATGAGAAATACAGTTTGACCCCTTGTCTTGATTGATAACAAATTTTGAATAAAAACTAAACTTAGAATGAAAAGTTCAATTTTCCTATAACTTACAGATTACTTAATTCTTACAATAATACTTCAAATATTTTTTCTCTTTCAAAATGTGTTTTTAAAATATTAACACTTTGTTTCTCTTTATTTATGGATTTTGTAGGTGTAATCCACTGAAACCCTCACGAGACAAAACTCGTCCTCTTGGGGGGACTAGAGGTTAAACAGCTTGTTGTACATGCTCAGTGCAATCACGTAACCTGCGAAAGTGATCTAATAATCTTTAGTTTAGTTTTGTAGTGTTGCTCGAGGACGAGCAAAAGATCAGTATAGGGGTGTGATCAGTCAATGATACTTCATATTTATTATCACATTCTCATATTTATTATCTAATAAACTTTGTTTTTAATCTTATTTATTGTCTAATTTATATGCAGGCCTTTACTAAAGGAGAGGGAAGAGAAACGAACCTAAAAGCCCACCAAAATTCTGATTTAATTCAGAATTAATTCAAATCAAAGATCAGGGCAGATCAGGGCAAATCAAAGAAGATAAAAATCAATTAAATCATATCTCTACAAATCAATTGGTTAAAGCTAAAGATAAAAGGAGGTTTCGTAAAATCCAGGACCTAAAACTGTAAATCCAGCAAGAAATAAAACCGTATCGCGAAATAAGGAAGCAGCACCCCCCCGGGTGTGGCCACCTGGCCACACCAAGGCCACGAAAACACGGCCAAAGCCACGTTTTTGCGGCTTTGTTAAGGTTGTTAGGGGAGCAAACGCTCCCCTTATCTTCATACGCTCTCCTTCATTTTGTTTTTGCTTACAAATACTGAGATTTCTGAGACTGTAGGAACGATCAAGCAGGGAATTATTCTTAGGCTAGTTTTCATTCTTTTTAGTGTATGTTTTTATTTTCATTTTACGTAATTTTTATTTCTTTGTAAGCATAGGTTAGACTCAGATTTATGTAAGTAAGAGAAAGATTTGACACTGATATAACCTCCTCCTTTTTCCATCATTTTTGCAAGCATTAAACAGGTAAAATTTTTTTATTTGTTCTTCTTTTTTTTATTTTCTTCTTCTTCTTTACTTCTCTTCTTTTGGTGCCAATTGCCATCCAAGTGAGTCTTATAGCATCAAAGAGCCTTGCCTTTGCGAGTGCCACTGATAGCTCATGATGATGGATTTTTGTCTCATCCTGTATCATTTCATACTTATATCGTCTTAATGATGTAATTTGGAAGAGACGAGAATCAACTCTTATGGGCTATGCGTTGAATGCCTCCACTTCAAGGTAACCTCGTCGCCAAAGTTTCAAAGTAAGTATTTGGAAAAAGGAGGTAAGTATTTCTTTTAGGTTTTTTTTCTTTTAATTCTTTAGTTTAGATCACCACAATCTCCCAACTCTTTTATTCACTCTTTTTAATTTCTTTGTATAAATCCATTTTCTATTTTCTTCACCTTCTCAATCTACCACTTTCTTCTTAACTTAACTGTAACTTATTTTTCTTTTTGTTTTTAAGAACTAAAAGAAGAACTTTAACTATTCTTTGTAACTTAAAAAAACATACAAAACACTTCCATCGCTAGTCCCTCCTTGAGGATCACGACCAGAATAGCTACTCGCTATAGCGGTAGTATTGAGTACTTGCATATTCTATTCTTGAAATTCTGTATTTCTGTGTCCAGGTTTCAACTAAATCATTCTTCATTTCATGCCTTGGACCTAGAAACATACAAGATAAGTGTTATTAACAAAATTTAATATTAAATAAATATTGAAGATATGGTACGAAATATGCATAGAGACTAATCACACCTCCACCACTTATCTTTTGCTCGTCCCGAGAAAAACAGAAAAACTAACTGAGAAGATTATTACACCACTTTTGCAGGTGACAGGATTGCACTGAGCGTGTGTAATAAGCCGTTAAACCTCTAGGTTTCCCCTAGAGAAGGAGTTTTATCTTTTGAGGGTTTTCAGCAGATTATACCCACAAAATCCATAAAGTAATAAATCAAATATTAGTATTTTGAAAACGCATTTTAAAATAGAGAAAACTGTTGAAATATTTTTGTAAAAATTTAAGTGATCCACGGTTATAAGTTAACAAGAAATTATCCTTCCTTAAACTAAGTCTAAATGCAAAATCTTGTTATAAATTGAATGTACGAATTTAAAATTGAATCGATTCATTGATCTTTCATAAAACTCTTAGAAAAATATGCACTTTGTGAACTGTGAAGATATTTGAGATATTGACTCTAACTTTCATGCCATTTATTTGTGTAGATTTATTTTTTCTTTTTTTTTCTTCCCCTAGTTTTCTTAGGCTTTCTTGTTTACCTGGGTAATGAGCCTTTAGCCGGTGACTCCCAAACTAGATAGTTTTATGACACCAGATGAAAAAACATCCCTCGGGCTTAAGGACTCGAGTAAACAAGACCACAAAACTAAAGAGAATTATTTTATTTTTTGTCCACAGATTTAGGCATGAATAATCATGCTTCCTGAGGCATAATTATCCAACTTCAATAAGTGATGTTTATTATTATCATTTTTTCATTTTTTTTATTTTTTTATAGCATTTTCAGTCTTTGTTTCAATCCCAAAAAATTGTGTAAGTGTGAAGTGCATATATCTAAGGCAAAAATTCAAGATCAAATTATCTTTTCAATCTTACTTTCTTATCCTAAAATTTAAACAAGATCTATTATTTTGACTCAGTTTAAAAATTCATAAATTTAGGTCTTCCTAATTCCTAAGATAATCTTAATTTTCTTAAAATAAATCAAAACTATTTCTCTTATTTCAAAAAGTTTTATAAAGAAAAAAAAGAGTTTTTATACAAAAAAATTTAAAAATTTCCTAAACAGAAGTGTGAAAGAAAGAAATTTTAAACAATCTACGTTAGTAAACCCTCTCCCACACTTATCTCATGCATTGTCCTCAATGCATCGTAATTTGTATATACATGAAATAAATGGAAAAGGAAGGAAAATTGCCTCATGATGGTGGCTCCAGTCGTGGTCTGATTGGGCCAAGCATTGCTACCCAATCAAAATAATGTGGTGATTGACGGAAACCACCTATATTGACCTCTTTTCTATTTACATATTTATAATCCCCAATATGAATAGAATCATACAAGATCTTATCATGAAAATTATTCTCTTCACATGGCCAATCTTAGAAGATCATTATTGAGTCATTATGGTCAATACTTTGGTCCAATAATAGAATGTGATTTTATGGAATGGATGATTTGGGTTTATAAATGAAAAGTTTAGGAATCAATACTAACTCGAGAAAATCAACTTTGGGTTTGAGAGTCGGTTTATGTTAAAGAGTTGATTCCAAATCATAAAATTTAATTTCACATTCTATTCTCATTAATAGAGTGTGATTATCCAAAAGAAGTGGTTCCGTTTCAAAATCTATGGATACAGGAATCAATGTTGGCTCAGAAAATCAGTCCAACTTGGGTAAAGATACCAGAATCAACATAGATTCAAAGATTTGAATTGAATCGCAAAATTGTAGGTCGAGTTCACATTCATATTCAAGTTCAATTTTATTGAAATGGAAACTTACCAATTTGTCAATGGGTTGATATTGGTCAAGTTTAAAGTTTTGTGATGAAATTGAATACTATTCAAAGTATTCAAGATTCCATGATTTTTTGTATTCATCAATATGATTAAAATGTTAGGAATAGTCAAAGATTGGGTAGGGACAATTTCCTTATTCCTACATATGTTTTCCAATCGACTAAGTCTTACTTCTATCATATTGAAAGGATCGCTTTGGAATTGAATCATAGATTCTGTACTCTTTTCTAAGTCAGTATGTTTTTCTTGTTGTGGGGCATGGAAAATGGTGTAAGGATCTTGGGTTTGAAAACTTTGATGGCATTTTGAGTCTTCTTGATTTTGAATTCATCGCTTGAGTTTCTCTAAGGCTTCGAGTTTCTCTAAGACTTCCATCCTCTTTTTCAAGTCAATTGGTTCTTCTAATGGTTGTTCGGGGAAAGAAGTATATGAAGCTGGATGTTGGTAAGATGATTGACCATAATACTCAGAAAAGTTGTATCTTCACTGACTCTGTGAAGAGTGGTGATGATTATTCCAGTCTTGTTCATAGTATTGGGACTGGGGCATATATTGATTCGGATAAAACCAAGCTGGCATACTTGGTTTGTTTGAGTTATAAAAAGCCGCGTTGGTAATATTTGAGTCAAAAGAGGTCGGAGTGAAGTATGGATCACTAGATGCATTGAAATAATTTTAATTGTAATTCATAACACAAAGATGTCAAAAAAACAAAACAAAATAAAAAACAAGCAAATAAACTATCAAACAAATAAAGAAGAAGTAACAGAAAACAAGCCTATGCTAGGGTTAACTTAGACCTAAATGACTCCTAACTGGTTAGACTGTCCACGGGAGGTACCTTATAGTAATCTGACAACAAGTTAATTGGCTACGTAGGGGCAAGACCAGTGGGAGGTATCCGTGCCAGCGCAGCGGGCCTAATTATGCCAAACCACTATTCTTTGAGGTTTCGCCTCTCAATCTCCAACCTTTGACACTGATTTAACAAGAGTCAAACTCTAACAAATTTTTCGCTTAGGTCAATCTCCTAAATGAGTCTAAGATGTTCCTAAGGGCCAACATCTAGCAAGTTTTATTTTAGCTTGGGTTGTGTGAATGGGGAGGTGATTTTTGGGTTAAGGAAGGGTAATGACTTCCCCACCTTATCTTGTATTGGGTTTACCCTTAAGTCTGAATCGTGCAAGTGTGCACCATAGAAAATAATGAACACACAAAGTGAGTAAATCACCCACGTGTTTGTCCTATGCTATATGCAGTGCCTATGTACACCTCGGTCAGATCACAACAACAGAAGAAAAATACAGTATATTGGAATGAAAACTGACACGTGCCTAGACGTAAATGTCTAAACCGTTTTAAAACACCCAGTTACTGTATTTTAGTTCTTAAAATTTTACAGTGCATAGGTAATATAAACAGAAAATAGCAACAGAATACAACAATATAAAAGAATTTACTTAACCACACAAAAGCAATTGTGGACTTCTACAATGTTAAAAATTTTGACCTGCACACTAAAAATAAAGAAGAAAAGTTAATAAAAAATGTGAAATCAAACCGTTCCCATCCCACGCAACAATGCCAAAATTTGATCGGGCGAAAACCGTGCACAAAAATTGTTGTTTTGAAATCAAGAAATAAAAGTGTGTGTGCTTTGGCTTCCTCGATACTTCTGTTATAGCATAGAGGCTAAACAGGTCGAATCCACAGGGACAGAAAATGATAGAAGCTTTATCAATGTTCACATGTGTGTTAACAGTTCTTCTATGTTTTAAAGAATGAAAGAGAAGTGTACGGTGAAACAAAAAAAGTGGAAACATAGAAAAGATAGTTTTTGTGATTTTTGATATATTTCTAAACAAAGTAAAAATGAAAAGAAAACCCATGGCTACAAACTACTAATGACTCCACTAACTATGATAACCTCTTAGTGATAGCTGCCTCACATGTATCCTTGGCCATCACTAGTTCTTGGTTTAAGAGCGTTTCAAAGCATGACCCATAAGATAATTTTCACATTCAAACTCAACAAAATAAGTGCAAACTACACTTAAACCATCAAAACTAAATAAGAGCAAGCATGGAATGAAGTAATGTAAGCTTGTTAGAGAGTTATAATGTTAGAGTGTTAGAATCCATCATCATGAGCCATAAATGGCTCTTGCAAGAGCAAGGCCAATTAGAGGCTATTAGATTCATGTGGATTATCAAGTAAGGAGTTAGTAAGTTAGTGGTTAGTAGTTAGCTATCATGAGAAGAAAATTAGCTAAGCATATGAAAGGACTTACAGAAAAGAAAACAAGGAGAGATAAAGAGAGAAGCTTTCATGGATTGTCACCTTCTATTACAAGCGCTCTTGCTTTCCACTAACACTACTCTCTCTCCTATTACAAGATATATAAGAAATGGAAAATACAAAGGAGGAAGAAGAACAACACCTAACCTAAATTATCCTAAACCTACAATATGGAGCAGAAAACCCACAAAACTATCCTCAAAACTCCTCAAAACTCTTCTTTGGATCACCCTCTTTGTAAAACACCAAGGGGCTATTATAGGCACCAGGAGGAAAGGGGCCAGGAAGATAATCCCTGGCCTGAAGTATAGGCGCAGTCGTGCCAGTACTGCTACAAAAATACGGCTTTTGCCGCATTTTCGCAGCCCTACTAGGACTCTGCGCGCGCGACACCGTCTGCTGCGTGCTCCCCGCTTGCCCCCTGTCGGCTGTGCCTCTTGGATTCTAGATTTGGGCACTCGATTTTGATAATATCACCCTCCAAGGTCAATGGCTATTTTTGTAAACTTTTAATCACCAATTAAATGAGATTTTGGGTTTCTTCTTCATTTCATGTTATGGACCTAGAAACATACATGATAGGTGTTATTAACAGGATTTAATATTAAATAAATTTGAAGATGTGGTATGAAATATGTAATTTTAGAGACTAATCAGTCCCCTAACAACTTCTTGGGCAAGCTCGTTGTTTACTTCACCAGGGCGTGGACTCGCAGCCGCCGAAGCTCGCTACCAACATCAACAATGAATACTTCAATCCTAGGTACTCAGACGCATTTCCCTTTTTACTGTTCTGCCACCTCCCCCCTCAATCAGGCTGCGATAAAATTTATCTCAAAGTTAACTTTATGTGAAGAGGGACGCGTATTCTATACATTGAATTGGAAAAATCCAAGGTTTATAATCAGCGTGGGAGTCCGATGAGGCATGCAGAACCGAGCTCCAGTGCATCCAGCGATAAAGTGCCTCCAAGCCCAAGCATTCTGAGCTCACTGATCTCTCCTCTCTAGTTCTGATTTTGATCAATTTTTAAGAAAACCAATTCAATCATTTTGAATGACTAACTTTAAGCCTTGCTTCTAGCGAGTATTCTTGAAGGCACATTAGGATAGGATTGGCTTTTGAACTTACTCTGGAAGGTAATCTTTAAAAAAAAAACTTTTTTTTTATTCCATGCTTGCTTAATTGCCTTGATGGTTTAACATTCAATTCAAGAATGATTTCAAAACTAAAGTTCAATTTCTAAAAAACTATTTTATGTGTTTTACTTAACTTCTCTTTTACAAGATTAAACTTTTACCTATGATCACATTGAGACATTAAAACTTTCAAGAGAAAAATTTAGAGTTGAGTAAAGATTAGTGAGCCTGGGTCTTCTCTTTTTATTAAATATAAACAAAAATCACTCTCAAAGTTTTCTTAAAAATCATCTTTTCCAAAACCTATTCTATGTCTTCAATTTTTCTTTGAATCACTTCTCTTCTCTTCATCTTCTTTTTTTCACAAAAATATAAACACTAAAACTTACTTTTCATAAAAAAAATCGAAACGCTTGCAACGTATCTCTTTCGTGGACATGACCCATTAGCCCTAAGCTACATGGTAAATTAATTTGCAATCAATTTTTGGTGTTGTAGCCAGGGAGGGTATGGTGTTTTTTATTATTTAACAAGTTTTGTATTCTGTTTCAGGGTTAAGGAGATCATTTAGAGAAATCTAACATTGCAGAAAAAGATTTGCTGTTCTGTGCCCATGCTCTAGAATGTAGGGAGCAGAACTTCAAGATTTAAGCAGATATTGTCATGCAAACGCGGCAGTATTTTTGGACTACTAATAACCTAATTTGGAGGACATATTGCTTCGAAAAATATAACTTCTACTATTGTTTGTTTTTCTATTTGATTATCTCACAATCTAGTTTTTAATCCAACTATAATCGGTTGATTGAAATTTCCTAAAAAAACGTTTACACTTGCATTCCTACGCATATGTCTAATTACATTTTCATTTCAATTACTGTTGAAGAAAGCTAGAGACAAAGATACGTTTGCATAGCATATAACTTAGGAAATACTCTTGGGTGATTACTTACTTTTTGAGTATTACTTTTCTATATCTTGCACACTTGCACTAAATCATCTTAAGCCGAAAACCAAAGACAAGATAAGGTGGGGAGTTATTACCCTTCCTTGGCCTACAAACAATCTTCAAGCACACACAACCTAAGCTTAACTTAAAAATTGATAGACGTTGGCCTTAGGGACATCTCGAACTCACTAGGGATTGACCAAAGGAGGAAGCTGTTAGAAATTTACTCTTACCAAATCAGCGTCAAAGGTCAGGGATTGAGAGGCGACCTCGAAAGCTGGTGGTTTGGCTTAATTAGGCCCATCATTTTTGGCATGGACACCTCCCACCAAGCTTACCCAGATCTGGCCAATTAACTAGTGGTCAGGTTCTACAATATACCTCCTGTGGATAATCAACAGGTAGGAGTCGTCTAGATCAAGGTTTACCGTAGAATAGGCTTGGTTGCTTCTTCCTTTTTTCTTTTTTTTTGACTTTTGGGTTTACCTTAGAATAGGCTTGGTGGTATTTGTATATGCAAGTGTGGTCGAGAGACCCAATACATCTAGGTTTACAAGAAGCACTTTACCACCCAAACTTGAAACTAAAGTGGTCGTTCATTAATATTGTATATACATTATCACATTCCTGAGTTTTATTTTAAATAAACTCTACTAATTAATAATTTTTTACTATAAATTGTGCAGGCCTTTACCAAGGGAAAAGGAGAGAAAATGAGCCAAAAGCCCACTTAAATTCAGATTTAAATGAGCTTAATTCAAAATCAAGGATTGGGATAGAAGATTTAAGGTGATCATAGCAAATAGGAGCTAATAATACCAAATTAGAACTGGTTAAAATCAGATTTGCTTGGATTTATTCTGTTAGCATCATGATAAATAGAGATATCGCCAAATACAGAGAATATACTGAAAATCTAATTGGATAAAAGAAATCATTGAAGCATCAACGGACCACGGCCCCTGGATCTGGCCATTTGGCCAAATCCTGGTCACGGATACACGGCTTTTGCTGCGGATCCACTACTTGGTTAAAGCAGCTGGGAAGCGTTTGCTTCCCCTATCTTCGTACGCTCTCCCCCGTTTGGTTTTTTCCTATAAATACTGAGATTTCTCAGTATACAGGGAGGATCAAGCAGAGATAGATTCTAAGGCCAGTTTTTCATTCTTTTCAGTGTAGGTTTTTATTTTTATTTTATGTAATTTTTATTTCTTTGTAAGCATTCGTCAGACTAAGATTCATGTAATAAGAGAGAGATTTATATTGAGAGTGACACTGATGTAACATCCTCCTTTCTTTCATCATTTTTGCAAGCAATATAAAAGGTAACTTTTTTATAATCTTCTTTATTTTTGTTTTCTTCCTCTTCTTTCTACTCTTTTTCTTTCAGTTTTGATGATAGTCCAAGTGAGTTAAATAGCATCGGTATTGCCTTGCCTTAGTGAGTTGCCATCGATAGCTCATAACGATGGATTCTTTCCTATCTTCGTATTATTTCATACTTTCTCGAAGAAACCTTGATGATGTAATGTGAATTATGACTGAGTTAATCTTATGAGTTATGCACTGATCACCTCCAGATCAAGGTAAACATTCAAGAATTCTAGGTAAGTATCTCTTTTAGATTTTCTTTCTTTTCTTTTAATCTTTAGTTTAGATCACCTCCATCACCAAATCTCTACTATTTTTCACTTTCTTTATACAAAATCACCATCTCCTTCTATCTACCACTTTCACAATCTAACGTAACTTATTTTTTTTCTTTTCAAGTACTAAAAGAAGAACTTTAAGCATTCTTTGTAACTTAAAGGAGAACATGCAAAAAGCTTCCATCGCTAGCCCCTCCTTGAAGATCATGACCTGCATAGCCACTTTGCTATTGTGGTAGTATTGAGTACCTTGCACTATTATTATAAAGTTTGATATTATGTATTTTTCTGTGTGGAGATTAAACATCAATCAAATTTTGGCGTCGTTGCTTGTGAGGGATGGTAATTAATTCTCTTTTTAAATTTACATTTTTGGTTAACTTTCTTCTTTGTTCTTGGTGTACAGGTTTAACAACAAGAAAATTTTTGCTGCAGTGGACTTATAAGTGGCCCCGGGCTCTGCTCAAGAAAACACAACCCAGAAGCCCTCAGATTTGCTACATTCCAGTGGCAATCTGAGTGAACCACTAATTTGTTTTTTTTTTACAGGTTGGTTGAATTGCAAACTTTAAATATCTATAACTATTTATTTCTTTATTTGACTCACTGTACATATATTTCTAATTTAACAATAAAAGGTTGATTGTAAATGTTAAAAAAGGTTTAGACTTTGTATTTTGGCACGTGTCTATTTCGTTAGATTTTCTTTTTACTGTTGAAAAGTGGTGGAGCGAAGGTATGTGTGCATAACATTTAGTATAAGGTTCATTCTTTTATGAAATATTGGTTGAGTGTTACTTTTTCTATATACTTGTACACTGTATTGAACTGGATTAAGGGCTTGTCCTATAAACAAGATAAGGTGGGAAAGTCATTACCCTTTCTTAGCCCACAAATAATCTCCTCACTCACTGACCTAAGCCTAACTAAAACTGAGAAGATGTTGGCCTTAGAGACATCTCGGAATCAATAGAAGACTGACCTAAGGGGAAAGTTGATTAGAATTTGACTCTTGTCAAATCTGTGTCAAAGGTTGGGATTGAGGGGCGAAACCCCGAAGGCTGGTGGTTTAGATTAATTAGGCTCGTTGCTTTTAAGCACGGATATCTCCCATCAATCTTGCCCCTACTTGGAGGATTAACTTGTGGTCAAATTCAGCAATATACCCCCCGTGGGCAGTCTAACCAGTTAGGAGTCATCTAGGTCTAAGGTCTACCCTAATTTAGGTTAGATTTTTTTTAATTTTATTTGTTTGATTTTCTTTGTTTGTTTTTGTCATTTCTTGTGTGATATGGCTTATAACAATAATTTTTTTAATTTTAATGGCAATACATGTTACACCCCGACCTCTTTTTCAGATATTACCAATCCGGCATATCATAACTTTAACCAACCTAGTGCGCCGGATTGGTCTTATCTGAATCAATACATGCCCTGTCCCAATACTATGAACAATACTGTAACAATCATCACTACTCTTTACAGAGCCAATGGGGATTCAACTCCTCCGAGTCATATTGTCAACCACTTATCAACACCCAGCTTCAATACTCCTTCTCCTAGGCAACCATTAGAAGAATCAATTGACTAGAAAAAGAGGATGGAAGCTTTAGGAGAGCTTGAGCGATGAATTTAAATTCTAGAAGACTCAAAATCCTGTCAAAATTTTCAAATCACAGAACCTTACTCTATTTTTAAGAAGAACATACCGACTTAGAAAAGAGTATGAAATCTATGATTCAATTCCAAAATTATCCACTCGATATGATAGAAGCAAGAGTTGATTGGAAAATATATGTAGGAATAAGAAAACTCTCCCTACCTAATCTTTGACTATTCCTGACACTTCTAGCCATATTGATGAAAATCAGGAATCATGGTATGCTGAAGACTTTGACAACGATTCAATTTCACCACAAATTCTTGAACTTGACTAATATCAACCCATTGACGAATTGGCAAGTTTTCATTTTAATGAGATTGAACTTGACTATGAATGTGAACCCAATCCCTAACTTTTTGATTCAGTTTCTATCTTTGAATATATGTTGACTCCGTAATCTTACCCAATTTGGACTAATTTTCTGAGCTAACATTTATTCCGTACCAATAGATCTAGAAATTGAATAATCAATTTTAGATAGTCACATTCCATTGATAAAAAAAAGAATGTGAATTTCATTTTATAGATTTGGACTCAACTTTTAAACCAAAATTGACTCTCGAACCCAAAGTTAATTTTTTCGAGTTAGTATTGATTCCTGAACCCATCATTCTTGAGCCCAAGTCAATCATTCCACCAAGTCATATTCTTTTGTTAGACATAGGTATAGACCATGATGACTCTGTGATAATTTTTCAAAATTGGTCATATAAAGGGAATAAGTTTCATAATAGGATTTTTCATAATCCTATTCATATTGGGGACTGTAAATATGTAAATAGAAAAGAGGTGAATAAAGGTGGGTTCCGTGAATCACCATTATTTTGATTGGGTAGCAACGCTTGGCCCAATCTGGCAACCTCCGGAACCACCATCTTGAGGTAACATTATCCTTTCCTTTCTTTTTTTTTTCATGCATTTAAGCATTCATTCATACATTGAGGACAATGCAAGAGATAAGTGTGGGGGAAGGTTCTAACATAACATAGGTTTTCTTTTTATTTAAAATAAAAAAATTAACATTTTTCTTTCCTTAAAAAAAAACTTTTTGAAAAGAGAGCAATATTTTGACATATTTTTTGTAAGAAAATAAGTTAATTTTAAGGAATAGGAGAATCATAATTAGGATTTCTTGTACTTGATCAAAATAAGATTATTTGTTTGATTTCAAGGGTTATGAAGAAAATTTGAAAAAGTAATTTAGTCTTGATTTTTACCTTGATGAAAGATGCATTCTTTATACACTTACACACTTAGGGTTCAAAAATAAAGACTCTTATGCCTTATGAATATATATATATAATATATATCAAAAATAATCTGATTAAGTTAGGTATTTGTGCTTCATAAAGCATAAGTATTCACGCCTAAAAGCGTTTCATATAATAAAATTCTTAGTTTTGTGACCTTGTTTGCTCGAGTCCTTAAGTCCTTGGAGTGTTTTCTCACCCGGTGCCCTAAGGCCGTTGGGTTAGGGAGTCACCGATTAAAGGCTTGTTACATGGGCAAATTAGAAAGCCTAATAGAACTAAGGAATAATATCACCAAAAATTAAAAATATAAAAGAAAAAAATAAGGCATAAGACTTAGAGTTAAAGAACCCCGAGTCAAATTTTATGGTCACAAAGGTGCATATAAGTTAGGATAAAATGATAGGCTAGATGAGAAATACAGTTTGGCTCATTGCATTGATTAACAACAAGTTTTTAAATAAAGACTAAGCTTAAGAATAAAATGTTTAGTTTTCCTATAACTTATAGATTACATAATTATTACAATAATACTTTAAATATTTTTCTCTTTCAAAATGTGTTTTCAAAATACTAAGACTTTGTTTCACTTTCTTTATAGATTTTGTAGGTATAATCCACTGAAAACTCTCGCAAGATAAAACTTGTCCTCCAGGAAAAAACCTAGAGGTTTAATGACTTGTTGTACTAGCTCAGTGCAATTGCGTAACTTGCGAAAGTGATTTAATAATTCTTTTGGTTTAGTTATGATGTTTTGATCAATGATGAGCAAAAGATAGGTGTGGGGGATCGATTACTAATATTGCATATACATTATCACATTCCTACATTTTATTTTAAATAAACTGTGCTAATTAATAATTTTTTAACATTTAAATTGTGCAGGCTTTTATCAAGGAAAAGGAGAGAAAATGAGCCCAAAAGCTCACTTAAATTCAGATTTAAATAAGTAATTCAAAAGCAAGGATTGGGGCAGAAAATTAAGGTGATCAGATCAAATCAGAGCAGATAATACCAAATAGAAACTAGTTAAAATCGGATTTATTTGGATTTATTCAGTTAGCTTGAGGATAAACAGAGATATTGCCAAATCTAGAGAATATATGGAAAATCCAATTAGATAAAAGGAAGCATTGAATCATCAACGGATCATGGCCCCTGGATCTGGCCATTTGGCATCGAAGCATCAATTTGCAAAAGTCGCGGATCCACGGCTTTGTTAAAGCGGTTGGGGGAGCGTTTGCTCCCTCTATTTTCATATGTTCTCCCCCGTTTGATTTTTTCCTATAAATACTGGGATTTCTCAGTATACAGGGACGATCAAGAAGAGATAGATACATAGGCCAGTTTCTCATTCCTTTTAGTGTAGGTTTTTATTTTCATATTAAATAATTTTTATTTCTTTATAAGCTTAGGTCAGACTAAGATTCATGTAAGTAAGAGAGAGATTTATGTTGAGAGTGACATCGATGTAACCTTCTCCTTTCTTCTATCATTTCAGCAAGCAATAAAATGGTAAGTTTTTTATGTTCTTCTTTTTTTTTTTTTCTTTTTTATTTTTATTTTCTTCTTCTTTCTACTCTTTCTCTTTTGGTTTTGATGATAGTCCAAGTGAGTCAAATAGCATTGATATTGCTTTGCCTTAGAGAGTGCCATCGATAGCTCATGACGATAGATTCTTTCCTATGTTCGTATGATTTCATACTTGCTCGAAGAAGCCTTGATGATGTAACATGAATTGAGACTGAGTTAACCTTATGAGTTATGCGTTGATCGCCTCGAGATCAAGGTAAACATGCAAGAATTTCAAGTAAGTCATCAACCAGAAAAAGGTAATCATTTCTTTTAGGTTTTCTTTCTTTTCTTTTAATCTTTAGTTTAGATCACCTCCATCACCAAATCTCTACCATTTTTCACTTTCTTTGCACAAAATCACCATCTCCTTCTATCTACCACTTTCACAATCAGACATAACTTATTTTCATTTTCTTTTCGAGAACTAAAAGAAGAAATTTAACTATTTTTTGTAACTTAAAAGAGAACTTGCAAAAAGCTTCCATCACTAGTACGTCCTTGAGGATCACGACCCACATAGCCACTTTGCTATCGCGATAGCATTGACTACCTTACACTACTATTATAAAGTTCTGAAATTCTGTATTTTTCTGTGTGCAGGTTAAACATCAATCACAAAACAGATCCGATTATGAATCAACCGACATCTTTGTAGGATAAGTTATACCCCATTAGAACCTTACTTTCATCTTGCATCCAACTTTCATCGATTTAGTTCATCAATACACTTCCTAAGTTTCATGGATTAGAGTCCGAAGATGCGTATTTTTTCATAAGAAAATTTGAGAAAGTATGCTTAATGATGAAAATCTCACACCTTATAGATAATGCTATTAGGTTGAAATTCATTTCATTTTCTCTTAAGGACTTAGCCAAGAAATGTTTATACAGCTTAGCGGCTGGTTTTATCACATCGTGGGATAATTTCATCAAGGTCTTCTTGAAGAAAATCTATCTAATTCACAAGATCTCTCTCATTAGGAAGAACATCATGCAGTTCAAGTAAGAACCAAGTGAACTATTTTTGAGGTACTTTGAATGCTTCAAAGACCTCCTTATCTAATGTTCTCATCATGGTATAGAAAAATGGCGACAATGTCAAATTCTCTATGATGATTTAGACTACCCAACCAAAACCCTCTTGGAAACTATGTGCCAAGAGGAATTCTTGAAACAGGATGAAAATGAAGGATGGGATTTATTTACGAGTCTGGCTGAAAAAACCATCTAATGGGAACCTACTAATGAAACTCTAGGAATTCAAATCCTATCTTTTCTAAAAGAGGTCTCCATTAAATTGAATCATCCATCACTGCAAAGGCTAGTATTGCTACCCTAATGAGAAGATTAGAAGTTCTAGAAACTAGGGAGCCAGTTCCTATAAACCAAGTTAGCCCAAACTAATTTTCATCTCCGGGTTGTACTTATTGTCAAACAATGAACCATGTGTTTGAGGAGTGACCAATTTTTCATGCTTAACAAATGTGTCCAGATCTAATGAATGCATCCTTTTCAAGGCCCAATAAGAATCCTTACGCTCAAAGGTACAATTCTGACTGGGGGAATCACCCGAATTTCTCATGAAACCAAAATAATAAAGAGCAATCAAGGTCAAACCATTTCCAACCCAATTTACCCAATCATTATCATTATTCTTCCAATCATCAATTTTCAAAATTATCAACACAATTTTTCCAATCAAACTCCACAACCTTCCTTCCAAGGTCCCCCTACTGACAAGAAATCGGCCGAATTGGAGAAGATTTTAGCATCCTTCATGCGAAATACGGGACAAGTCATATCTAGGCTAGAGGGTCAAATAAGTTAGTTAGCCAGCTTCCTATGTGAAAAGCCTAAAGGGACTTTATCTAGTCAACCGGTAACTAATTCTAGGAACTCTAGTCATGCTCATATGGCTGAAGAGGATCAAATGAATCAATGTAATGATGTTTATACATTGAGGTTAGGAAAAAAAGTTGATAATCAAGTGCCAATGCCATCCATTCCCATTCAGCACAACCACATGCAAGTATCCACCTCATTTAGTTTCAATCGATCAAAATTTGATGAGTCTAAAAAAGATAAGTCAGCCAGTAAGGTTCACAAGATTATAGTACCATTTTCAAATAGAATGAAAAACAACAAGCAGAATGCACACATGAATAAAATAATTGAGATCTTCAATCAAGTGAAGATAAATGTGTCACTTGTTGATGCTATCCAACAAGTCTCATTATATGCAAAATTTCTTAAGGACACGTGCACCAAGAAGACTAATGTACCCAAGAAAGTCTTCTTAGCCACTAACATTAGTGAGCTACTGTCGAGTCCGATCCCTGTCAAGTATAAGGATCTGAATTGTCCCACCATTGCCTGCTGATCGGTCACTGATTTTGTAAATATATTGTCACATTCTCATATTTAATATCTAATAAATCCTATTATTTAGTCTTATTTTTGTTTAATAATATGCAGGCCCATTACTAATGGAGATGAAAAAAAATGAGCCCCAAATCCCACTTTAATTCTGATTTAAATCTTAATTAAAGAGGAGATAAATATTCAAAAGGATAGAGATAATTTCAGTTGAAGATCAACGCATATCAGGAAGGATCACATAAAATATAACTGGTTAATTTGGATATATATGAATCCAAATCGATTAGCTTAAAGACCACCGAATATCAGATCAGAACCAAAAATCAAACAGTAAATCTAGCCAGACAAAAGGCGATGAAAGCAAACTTTATATGATCTCCCCTAGAGCTGGCCATTTGGCCACGTCCAGGTCGCGGAAATGCCGCTTTGGCTATGTTTTTGTGACCAAATTGTAGAGATAAGGGGAGCATTTTCTCCCCTTATCTCCTCACTCTCTCCCCTCTAGGTTTTTGCCTATAAACATCAGAAATTTTGCTGAATAAGGGAGCGATTAGGCAGAGAAGGATTCTTAAGCTAGTCTTCATTCTAAGATAGTGTAGGTTATTATTTTTCTTATCATGTAACTTTTATTTCTTTGTAAGTATAGTTAGACTGAGATTCATATAAGTAAGAGAGAGAAATTTATGTTTAGAGTGGCATCGATATAACCTCCTCCTTTCTTTCATCATTTCTACAAGCAATAAAAAGGTAACTTGTTTTTGTTTTTTTGTTTTTATATTCTTCTTCTCTTTTCTACTTCTCCTCAATTGGTTTTTGATGAGTATCCAAGTGATCTAGTAGCACCGGTATAGCCTTGTTGTGTGTTTGCCACTGATATTTCATGATGATGATCTCCTCCTCAAGATTCTATATCATTTCATTCTTGTTCATCTTGATGATGTAATGTGAATGGGGACTGAGCTTGATCTTATGGATTATGCATTGATCATCTCTAAAGTAAGGTAAACGTGCCAATAATTCAAGGTAAGTTATCAACTGGAAGAAGTAGGTAAGTTCTTTTAGTTTTCTTTCTTTCTTTTAATCCTTTATTTTAGATCACTACCATCTCCCAACTCTTTTATTCACTCATTTTAATTTTTTGTATAACATCATTTCTTATTTTCTCCACCTTCTCAATCTACCGCTTTCTTCAAAAATTAACATAACATATTTTTCTTTTCTTTTCAATAACTAAAAGAAGAACTTTAACAATTTGTTAGATAACTAAAAGAGAACTTACTAAAAGCTTCGATCGTTAGTCCCTCCTTGTGGATCACGACCTGCATAGCCACTTGTTATCACGATAGAATTGAGCACCTTGCAGTTTTGCTTTGTATTTCTAAAATTTTGCGTTTTCTTGTGCAGGTTAAAATTCAATCAAATTTTGGCGCAGTTGTCGGGAAGGGACGGTAAGTAACTCTTTATGGTTTACTTTATTGATTAACTTTCTTCTCTATTCTTGGTGTACAGATTTAACAACAAGAAAATTTTTGCTGCAGTGGACCTATAAGTGGCCCTGGACTCTGTTCAAGAAAGCAGAGCCTAGAAGCCCTTAGATTTGCTGCATTTTCGTGGCAAACTGAGTGAACTACTAATTTATAATTTTTGCAGGTTAGCTTAATTGTAAAGTTTAAATATCTGTAACTATTTAATTCCTTATTTGACTCACTATACATACATTTCTAATTCAACAGTAAAAAGTTGATTGTAAATATTCAAAACAGTTTAGACTGTGCATTTAGGCACGTGTCTATTTCGTTACATTATCCATTTACTATTGAAGAGCGCTAAAGCCAAGGCAAGTGTGCATAGCATTTAGTATAAAGTTCATTTTTGTATGAAATATTGCTTGAGTGTTACTTTTTCTATATACTTTATACTGCACTAAACTGAATTAAGGGCTTATCATATAAACAAGATGTCCTATAAACAAGATAAGGTGGGAAAGTCATTACCCTCTCTTAACCTACAAACAATCTCCTCACTCACTAGCCCAATCCTAAGTAAAACTGAGTAGACGTTTGCCCTAAGGACATCTCAGACTCAAATAGGAGACTGACTTAAGGCGAAAGTTTATTAGAATTTGACTCTTGCCAAATTGGTGTCAAATGTTGGGGATTGATGAGGCAAAACCTCAAAGAACAGTGGTTTGACATAATTAGGCTCGCTACTTAGGCACAGATACCTCCAACTGATCTTGCCCCTATCTGGCCGATTAACTTGTGGTCATATTCTGCAATATACCCCTCGTGGATAATCTAACCAGTTCAGAGTCGTCTAGGTCTAAGGTCTACCCTAATTTAGGTTAGATTTTTTCTTTTTATTTGTTTGTTTATTTGTTTATTTTTATTTGTTTGTTTATTTGTTTAATTTTCTTTGTTTGTTTTTGACATTTCTTGTGTGATATGGCTTATAACAACAATTTTTCAATTTTGATGGTAATTCATACTACCCCTCGAACACTTTTGACTCGGATATTACCGACTAGGCATATCATAATTTTAACCAACCAAGTGTGCCAGATTGGTCTTATCCGAATCAATACATGCCCGAGTCCTAATACTATGAACAACATTGGAATAATCATCACTACTCTTTACAGAGTCAATGGGGAATACAACTCTCCTGAGTCATATTGTCAACCACCATTCCAAAATTCAGCCTATGATTTTCCTATTCATGGTCAACCAATAAAAAAATCTGAGGCTATAAAAAGTATAGGAGACATGATTGAGTCCTAAGAACAATGAAAATAATAGACTCACAATTCCCACAAGACTCCCAAATTCAAGATCCTTACTCCATGTTCCAAGTCTCACAACAAGAAGAAGAGCCTATGGACTCATATGGGTCTATGAAAAACTTGATTCAGTCTGAAAATAAAATTTTCCAGTCTATCAATAGGCTAGAAGCACAAATGAGTTGTTATATCAACATAATGAAAGATAGGAATAAGAAAACTCTACATAACACATATTCGACCATCCAGATTGCCCTAGCCATATTGATAGGAACGAAAAATCTTGGTGTCTTGGAGACTTTGATCAAGACTCAATTTCATCACACAAATTTGAACTTGACCAATTCCAAACCTTAGACAAATTAGTAAGTTTTCTATTCAATGAGATTGAACTTGAATGTGAATGTGATCCTGATCCCTAACCTTGTGACTCAATTTCCTTTTTTGACTTTATGATGACTCCGGTATCATTTCCCAATTTCGACTAATTTTGAAGCCAATATTTATTCTCCTACCCGTAAATCTAGAAATTAAATCACAAAATTTGGATAGTCACATTCCATTGATGGTAGAAGTGAATTTCAATCTGGACTCAACTCTTGAATCAAAAGAGACTCTCAAACTCAAAATGAATTTTTCTGAGTTAGTAATGGTTCCCGAACCTATCACTCTTGAGTCCAAGTCAATTATTCTACCAAGTCATATTCTTTTGTTGGACATAGGTATTGACCATAATGACTCATTAATAATTTTCCAAGACCGGTCATGTAAAGGGAATAAGTTTCATAATAGGATCTTTCATGATCCTATTCTTATAGGGAATTGTAATTATGTAATAGAAAAGAGATCAATAAAGAAGGGTTTCGTGAACCACCACATTATCTTGATTGGATAGCAACGATTGACCCAATCCATCGTCCACCACTGGAACCACCACATTAAGGTAATATTTTTCTTCCCTTTCTTCTTTTCATGCATCTATGCATTCATTCATACATTGAGGACAATGCATGAGATAAGTGTGGGGGAGGGTTCTAACATAACATAAGTTTTCTTTTTATTTAAAAAAAAAATTTAACATTTTTTCTTAAAATAAAAAACTTTTTGAAAAGAGAGCAATATTTTAACACATTTTTTTGTAAGAAACTAAGTCAATTTTAAGGAATGGGAGAAACAAAATTAGAATTTTTATACTTGGTCAAAATAAGATTATTTGTTTGATTTTAAAGTTAGGAAGAATATTTGAAAAAGTAATTTAGTCTTGATTTTTACCTTGATGAGATATTCATGCTTTATACACTTACACGCTTAGGTTCAAAAAAAAGATTTTTATATATATATTTATATCAAAAATTCTCTGATTAAGCTGTATATTTGTGCCTCATAATGCATAAGTATTCACGCCTAAAAGTTGTCCATATAATAAAATCCTTAGTTTTATGATCTTGTTTGCTTGAGTCTTTAAGTTCTTGGGGTGTTTTCTCACCCGGTACCCTAAGACCGTCCAGTTTAGGAGTCACCGATTAAATGCTCATTACATGAAAATTAGAAAGCCTAATAGAACTAAAGAATAATATCACCAAGAATATTAAAAAAAGAAAATAAGGCATAAGAGTTAAAGTTAAAGAACCGCAAGTCAAATTTTCACAATCACAAGGTGCATATACCAGATGAGAAACACAATTTGACTCCTTAACTTGATTGATAACAAATTTCTGATTAGAGATTAAGCTTAGGAATGACTAAGTTTTGATAATCTTAAATACTTATTGATTACTTGATTTTTACAATAATACTTCAAATATTTTCCTCTTTCAAAATGTGATTTTAAAATACTAAAACTTTGTTTATCTTTCTTTATGAATTTTGTGGGTGTAATCCACTGAAAGCCCTCACGAGACAAAACTCGTCCTCTAGGGAAAACCTAGAGGTTTAATAGCTTGTTGTACATGCTCAGTGCAATCAAGTGACCTACGAAAGTGGTCTAATAATTTCTTAGGATTGGTTCTTATGTTTGCTCGAGGGCGAGCAAAAGATAAGGTGGGAGTGTGATCAGTCACTGACTTTGCAAATATATATATTTGTCACATTCTCATATTTAATATTAAAAAACCTGTTATTTAGTTTTATTTTTATTTAATAATGCGCAGGCCCTGTTGGAACATATTTCGATGACGACATTTGTGAAGCATTTCATTTGGAGCTCTATCACACGACTATATCAAGAGTTCTACATGATCAAGACTCCCAAAGAGAGTTGATATGATGTGTCTTGTAATTGTATAATAGCATGTCAAAAGCCTTGATACACACATGATTGGTAGTGAAAAGTGCATTTTTATCATTACATTTACCATCACATTTTCATATTTATTCATATAATTCTGCACATTTACTAATATTTTATGATTTATTGTGTGCAGGCCTTGAGTTCTTATTTTAATAATAAATAAAGCCTAAAAGAAGCCCAAAAGCCCATATTCAAGCCCAAGTGCAAAAGTGCAAATATTAATTGTCAAAATTGCAAATACACAAGGGCCAAAGTTGCAAATATTAAAGAAGAGGGAAGGATAGACTTTTATTCAACCCTAAAAACTTGCAGATGAGGATAAAGCCAAAGAAGGAGAATTTAAGATCACAAATTCGTGGATAAAAGATTTGGGATCTAGGTAACTTGATTCCCAAATTATATCCAAATCCTAAGATTAAGAGCCAGGATGCAGCTTCCAGAAGGAAACGACCAGATGGACGGACCAGGAGAAGCCACGCGCCAAAGCGCGTGGCCAGCCGCCACCATAAGGCCGCGGAAACGCAGCCCAAGTCGCGTTTCCGCGGCAATCCAGTCATATCCAGGGAATCGCCTTCGTGGACGACTTCGACTGGGACTCTACCTCCTTCTGCTCCTATAAATACCCCCTGCAGTGCAACCGAGAAGAGCGTACAGAATCTACAGAGAAAATTCTAGGGTTTCTTAGGCTAACTTGTAGTTTAGGTTAGATTTATTTTAGTTTTTCTTTTGTAAATTTTGTAACTGAGAGTGGAGGAAGCTTTCATGGAGGAAGGAGTCCATGCTTGTACTGAGGTGACAGCGGTATAAGCCTACTTTTCTTTCATTGTTAATGAAATCCACTTGAGGTTTGTTTGTGTTCTTTATTTCTTGTTTATTCTTGTGTTCTTTTATTCTTATTTTCTTCTATTTTCTCTCTAATGTCTTGTGAACCATGAGACCCAATTGCGTTGAGACTGCCTAGCTGAAGAAGAACCCTTGATGGCCTATGGAGATGAACAAACCTTCGTTAGTTTGTCTTTTATTTTTGTAGTGTAGATTAAGAAGGTGGACGATCCTATACGCCATACTTGTACGCCTTCTAAGACAAGGTAAGTCATCGCACGGATCAAAGGTAAGCTAGGTAGAAGAGGTATGTATGTATAGTTTTCTTTCTTTCTAATTCTAGTTTAGATCTCCATCTCTCTCAAATTACTTTTCACCTTCTCATTGTAAATATCATATACCATTGTAAATAATAAAAGAAAATAATTTTTAGAGAATTTTACTTAAACGCTTCCATCACTAGTCCCTCCCTGAGGATCACGACCCGCATAGCCACTGCTACAGCGGATAGTATTGAGCACCTCGCACATCTTGTTTTAAATTCTAATATTATTTATTTTGTGTGCAGGGAAAAACTCAATCAAAATTTTGGCGCCGTTGCCGGGGAGGGACGGTAAGTTTTTCTCTAAAAATAAAATTTTTTTAACTAATTCTTTTATTCTTTCTGTTTGCAGGTTTGGTGAACAGGGAAACTGATAGCAGAAGTGGACATATAGCAACTCTGTGCCTCTGCCCTCGAAGGCAGAGCACAAGAGCCTACTTCAGAGCCGCGGAAACGCGGCAATTGCTGCGAAATCGCGGCCTGAGTAGTTCCCTGCTGATCCATCTTTTTGCAGGTTGCTACAAATTGCAATATCTGTCTACTGCTCTGTTAAACTTTGTTCTGTGATAACCCTGCTTACTGCTAATTAATCAACAGTAAAATACTTGTTGTTAAAGATAAAAATTGATTAGACGTTTACATATTAGGCACGTGTCTTTTCAATTCCTTTATTTTTACTGTTGAAGAGTGCTGGAGCAAGGTACGTTCGCATTGCATGTAGAATAGGACTTATCTCTTGGTTGATGCTTTGAGTGAATCTTATTTACATATTTTGTACACTTGCACAAATTTATTTTAAGGGCATAACCCATTAACAAGATAAGGTGGGGATTTCATCACCCTTCCTTAGCCCAAAAATCATATCCCAAGCACTCACTAACCCAAGTCTAACTTAAAATTAGTAGACGTTGGCCCTAGGGACATCTCGGACTCAAATAGGAGATTATCCTAAGGGGGAACGGTGTTGGAAATTGACTCCTGCCAAATCAGTGTCTAGGAAGGGGATTGAGGGCCGAAAGCCCTAAGATTGGTGGTTATTTAATTAAGGAACATCTTTGACGGAAAACCTCCCACCACTCTTGCCCTGACCTGGCTGATTAACTTGTGGTTAAAGTCTGCACCCTACCTCCCGTGGACAGTCTAACCAGTTAGGAGTCGTCTAGGTCATAGGTCTACCCTAACTTAGGTTAGAATTTTTTCTTTTTTGTTTGTTTATTTGTTTGTTTTCTTTTTCTTTGTTGTGTTGGTGTGATATGGCATATAATAATAATTTTTTCAATTTTAATCCATATTACACACCTAACTATTTTTCGGATATTACCAACCCGGCATATCACAACTTTGACCAACCTAGTGTGCCGGAATGGTCTTATCCGAATGAATATAACCCATACCCCCATCTTATGACCATAATTTTCATACTTTCAACTCTTCACAGAGTTCATGGGGTTTCGATTCCCCCGAGTCCAATTTTCAACCGACTTGTCCTCCGCTCCACCTTGTCCACAATATTCCCAAGATTCATACTCAGATCCACCCAGTCAGAATAGACTACCATCTATCCAGGAAATGATGAGTATGCATGAGTCCAAGCAACAATTACCATCAATCGCAGACATGATTATGCGTGAGTCCACCGACTCACAACTTCATCACGATTACACTTCATCCTTTCAAGTCCAATCACAACATGATGCACCTATCAACTATGAAAGGATGCTTACAGCCATGACTCAGGCTAGATTAGCTCGTGATCATGATATAGATATGATGGTTCAATCTTTACGTTCTCACCGTTCGGCCATTTCTGATATCGCTTACCACTCTCTTAGAGCCGACGAACCAAGTTGCTTTGGACAACAAGATTCTAATTCAGTGCCATCATGTGAACTGGCTGAAACTTCAAATTTTGATAACTTGGCAAGTTTTTCCTTTCCTGAAATAGACCTTGAGCATGAATATGATCATGAACCCCAACTTGATGATTCAATTCTGCTTCCTGATTCAATAATGACTCCGGTGTCTCCACCTGATTTCACTTTTTCCGAGTCAACATTGGATCCTGTTCCAATTCATCATGAAATTGAATCATCCATTTTTGATGATCATATTGAACTTGACCAATTTTGCAATTTTGAAAGTCTCATGGATAAATTGGCAAGTTCTCATTTTATGAAATTGAACCCAATGAGATATGTGACCTAGATTCTCAAATCTGTGATCAAGTTAAAATTCCCGAATCATTATTGACTCCTGTTTTTTTACCCGACTTAGGTAATCTTTTAGAGTCAGTCTTGATTCCCACACCTATCATTCCTGAACTTGAATCACCAATATTAAGTCACATTCCATTGTGGGAAGATTATTGTGGACTTGAACTTCAACTTATTGATTTGGACCCAATTCCTGAACCTAGCCCGACTCCTGAACCCTTACTTGATTTAAGTTTCTTTCCTGAGTCGGTATTCGTTCCCACACTTATAACGTCCAAGTCAATCATTCCATCTTTTCACACTCCATTTTAGGACAAGGCGGTTGACACAATTGACTCTGAAAATAATTATGAGATTTGGAAATTTAATGGGGTGGAAATTTTAAAAAATGATCACACATACATTTTCGTGGGTTATACAAGAAAAATTTTTGGTGGGTTCCTCCATGAAATACTATATTATCTTGATTGGGTAGCAACACTTGGCCCAATTAGACCACCACCGGAACCACCACCTTAAGGTAACTTCTGCCTTCCCTTTCTTCTTTTTCATGCATATATGCATTCATTCATACATTGAGGACAATGCATGAGATAAGTGTGGGGGTAGGCTTTACTAACATACTAACATAGTTAGAAACTAACCAAAATTTGCTAATAAAAAAAAATTATAAAAAGGACAGTACTTTGACTTATTTTTTGAATGAAATTTAAGTTAATCTTAAGAATTAGAAAAATCATGATTAGGATTTCTGAAAACCTGGTCAAAATAAATAAATTGTTGAATTTTTAGGTATAGGAGGAGAAATTGAATAAGTAATTAGTCTTGATTTTTACCTTAATGAAATTTGCATACCTAATGCATATCTAGGATTCTAAGACGAAGACCTTTGTGCCTCATATATAAAAAAAAAAAGAAAATCACTAATTAAGCTGGATACATGTGCCTCAAGAAGCATAAGTATTCATGCCTAAAGGTGAGTCCTAAATAAAATAAAGTCTTTAGTTTTGTAGCCTAGTTTACTCGAATTTGAGTCCGCAGGGTGTTTTTTCACCTGGTGCCCTAAAGCCAATCGGTTTGGGAGCCACCGACTTTAAGTTCGCTACATGGGTGAATTAGAAAGCCTAAGAAAACTAAGAAATATAATATATGTATTAACACATCTAATAGTCAATTAGTTAGGTATGAGGGCCTCAAGAAGCCTTGATACTTACACGAAAGAAAATTAGATGAGTTATACATGTTAAAAAAATATATATATTATATTAACACATCTAATAGTCAATTAGTTAGGTATGAGGGCCTCAAGAAGCCTTGATACTTACACGAAAGAAAATTAGATGAGTTATAAAAAAATAATAATAATAATAAAGAGGCATGAGAGTCCAAGTTAAGGAATTCCTAGTAAAAATTCATAAGGATGCATATGATTCTTGGTAACGAAAAAGACTATACAAAAATTCAATTTGACCCTTACTTAAAATGGATAACAATTTACTTTATAAAGACTAAGTTTAAGAATGAATAAAAATGAGGATCCTAAAAACTTATAGATTACTTAGTCTTTTCAAAAGTATTTCAAATATTTTCCTTTTCATGGATTTTGTGGGTGTAATCCGCTGAAAACCTTCACGAGACAACACTCGTCCTCTAGGGTAACCTAGGGGTTTTAACGGCTTCTTGCACGTGCTAAGTGCAATATGATTCCTACGAAAGTGAGTTAGGTTAGATTAATTTTTCTTTTTCTTTTTCTCTTTGATTTTTACTCGAGGACGAGCAAAAAGATAAGTGTGGGGGTGTGATTGGTAGTGAAAAGTGCATTTTTATCATTACATTTACCATCACATTTTCATATTTATTCATATAATTCTGCACATTTACTAATATTTTATGATTTATTGTGTGCAGGCCTTGAGTTCTTATTTTAATAAATAAATAAAGCCTAAAAGAAGCCCAAAAGCCCATATTCAAGCCCAAGTGCAAAAGTGCAAATATTAATTGTCAAAATTGCAAATACACAAGGGCCAAAGTTGCAAATATTAAAGAAGAGGGAAGGATAGACTTCTATTCAACCCTAAAAACTAACAGATGAGGATAAAAGCCAAAGAAGGAGAATTTAATATCACAAATATGTGGATAAAAGATTTGGGATCTAGGTAACTTGATTCCCAAGTTATATCCAAATCCAAAGATTAAGAGCCAGGATGCAGCTTCCAGAAGGAAACGACCAGATGGACGGACTAGGAGAAGCCACGCGCCAAAGCGCGTGGCCAGCCGCCACCATAAGGCCGCGGAAACGCGGCCCAAGCCGCGTTTCCGCGACAATCAATCATATCCAGGGAACCGCCTTCGTGGACGACTTCGACTGGGACTCTACCTCCTTCTGCTCCTATAAATACCCCTGCAATGCAACCGAGAAGAGCGTCCAGAGCCAGAGGGCCAAATCTAGGGTTTTAGACTTTCTTCTTTCTTGTAGTTTAGGTTATCTTTTCTTTTTTAATTTTTATGTAAGTGAGGGAGAGGGCTATGTTGAGAGTGACACCGATGTATGCTTCTCTTCTCTTCCATTGTATCAAGTAATAAAGGTAACTTTTCTTTTTATGTCATTGCTTTATTTTCCTTTTTGTTTTCTTCTCTTTTTCTATTTTTATCTCTGTTGGTTTATGATGAGCATGCAAGTGATTTTCAAAGCACAAGTATAACGAATCTTGGTGGGTGCCAACGATATTTCATGGTGATGTTCTCCTCCTCAAGGTACGTATCACTTCATACTTGCCCAAGCTTGATGATATAATGCGAACAGGGGACTGAGATCGATCCTATGGTTTATGCGTTCAACGCCTCCAAAGTAAGGTAGAAAGTGTTAGGATTTCACGTTTTTCTTCAACCAAACTAAGGTTAGTGTTTATTTCTTTTCTTTTCTTTTCTTTATTTTTGTAGATTAAATCATCATCTCCCAATTCTTTCTTTCTCATCACATTATAAATACCACCTCTAATCCTCCATCTTCATAATCTACCGCCTTCTTCCTAACTTAACTTTAACTATTCTTTTTGTTAACTTAAAGAAAATAATTTTTAGAGATAACTTACAAACGCTTCTATCGCTAGTCCCTCCCTGAGGATTACGACCCGCATAGCCACTGCTACCGCGGATTCGAATTGAGCACTTGCACATTTTTACTTCTCAATCTAAACTTCAGTATTTTGTGTGCAGGAAAATCTCAATCAACACACACACATATCATAGTTGTATAGTCGACTTATATCCCTTTATAGTCGACTAACCCATAGAGTAGTCGACTTGACCAAACTTCCTAGTCGACTAATCCTGTGTCTCACTTTATACCCAACTCTTTGTTTGTCCATTAGTCGACTTGACAGAAGACATAGTCGACTAATAGACAATTGTAGTTGACTAACCCTATTCCCCTAGTCGACTAATCACTGGCCTAGTCGACTTATAAAGAAGTTGCAGTCGACTTGGTTCAGTTATCCAGAAACATGTCACTTGAGCTTATCTTGACCTAGTCGACTAACCTTTGGAAATTTGCCTAGACTAGTCGACTAACTCAAATGGCAAGTCGACTATAGGCAGTTCTGACTGTTGAATAGTTTCTGTATTCTGGTATTTTCTGCAACGTTCTTCAACGTTTGAACATTCAAATTGGTTCTAATAACTACCCTAACTAGCCCTAAAGTGTATCTATAAATAGGGTTGTTAATCTAAGGCAAAAATACCAATCATAATCTTCAGTTTTCTAATCAAAAATTCTGCCAATACTGAAAACTGTTCCCACTTCAGTTCTTCACCAAGTTCCAACTCTATAGTGAAGTTCTCTGAAGTTTCTCCTATACTAGACCTTGTCCACGTTCACATATTGTACCAAGGCTTATAGGAAGTGTTGTAATCCTCAAAGATATCATTGTACAAGAGGGTCTTCTTGGTGTAGAAGCAAGTTGTACAAGGTGGTGATTGTTCTCTTGGTTGTAAGAGAAGGTGTACACATTTGGCAAAGGGGATTTGTCAAGTGGTGTGCATGGTTGTGATTTTGGGTGTACAAAATCAAGGATAAAGGAAAATCTCAAGCGGATAGTTTGGGGACTGGATGTAGGTCACGAGGACCGAACCAGGATAAATTTCTCGTGTTTGCATTTGTCTAAACTTTTCTGAGATTTGATTTCCTTTATTGCAAGTTTATTTATTTGTTTAACTTTAATTCTTCTTTGTTTAGTATTTGTGTTGACTTCGTATTTTAGATCCATAAGTGCCAACAGAGCAAGTCCAACAATTGGCGTCATATCGGGACCAACAATTGGTATCAGAGCCTGAACCGGCATACAAGCCCTGCATACCTAGTCAACAACAAGCAAGGATGGCAACGGAGTTCCCTTCGTCACAATTCAATGAAGGACATTCTACACAACATCCACCGCTATTTGACGGATCCAACTACAACTATTGGAAGTGTAGAATGAAGATCTACTTGCAATCGCTGAACTACGAACTTTGGAACATCGTAGAAGCATCGTACACCAAGCCAACAACCAACTACAACGCTTGGAGTGATGATCAAAAGAAGAATGCGAACCTTGACGCCAAAGCGATGAATGCCTTGTTCTGTGCCTTAACCAAAGAAGAGTTCAACCGTGTGTCAACAGCCACTTCTGCACATCAAATATGGCATACTCTTCAGGCAACACACGAAGGCACAAATAAAGTTAAAGAATCTAAGATTTCTGTTCTTGTCCACAGGTTTGAATTATTAAAAATGGAGGAGAATGAAACCATATCAGAAATGGTTACAAGATTCACCGACATTACCAATTCCTTAGCATCCCTTGGAAAGGAATACACCCAAGTCGAAAAAGTTTGCAAGATCCTTCGTGCACTCACATCAGATTGGGAGAAGAAGACAACCGCAATTGAAGAAGCGAATGATCTCTCAACTTTGTCGTTAGAAAATCTAATTGGTAATCTAATGGCATATGAAGTGCAACAAGAAGAAAGAAAGAAGGAGGAACGACAACACCGCTCAAAGAAGAAAGAAATTGCTTTCCATGCATCCTCAGACACGGATGATTCCGATGACGATGAAGAGGAGATGGCAATGCTTTCAAGGAAATTCAGGAGATTTCTTAAGCAAGGTAAATTTAAATGCTTTAATTGCAATAAAACAGGTCACATGAAGAAAGATTGCCCTTTGCTCAAACATAAAAGTAAATACAAGAGCAAAAAGTTCAGAAAGATGAAAGACTATGAAGCATCATGGGAAAACAGTGATTCCTCTTCCTCTGACGAAGAAGAAACCACTGAATGTATCAACCTCTGTTATATGGCACTTGAAGATGATGAGGTATCATTTACTGAACTTTCAGATGCATTTCATGAATTATTTAATGATCTGAAAAATGAAAAACTGAAAAATAAAGTTTTATCAAAAGAAAATGAAAAACTTTTAAATGAAAATTCTTGTTATGCTTTACAAGTTTCTTCTATAAACTCTCAAAAAGATGAGTTTGAAAAAGTAATATCATCTTTGAAAAATGACAATGAGAAGTTTATAAAAGAGAATGTTTTTCTCAAAAAGGAAACTATGTCTTTGAATGAAAGGATTTCTATATTGGATAAAGACATGTTAGTTTTCAAAAGGAAATATGAAGATATTTTGAAAAATGTGACTAAGTTCAATCAAGGAAAGAAAAATTGAATGACTTGTTATCTTTTCAAAAGTTGTCACATAATAATTATGGTATTGGATATATTGAAAAATCTTCATATTGGTATAATCCATATGATTCTTTTGTGAAAAGAAAATCTAATAATGTTTCAAAAAGAATGAAGAATAAGTTTATATAGATTCCTAATAATTTAAGCCTAATTGATTAAAATACATATATTGCATCATACATTCATGATATATGTAATTCATGCAATTATGTGTATACTAACAGGTGAAAACCAAATTCAAAATGGATTTGGACTCCTAAAGGTTAAATGTGTTCTTTTATGTTTGGTACCATCTAACGTTTATCTTGCAGGTACAATATAAGAAAATTGATGAGAACATATATATATATACATTCTAATGATATATTTGTTACAGGGGGAGAACAAATTATTTCTATATTTGTTATAACCCAATTTCTGTAGGGGGAGGAAAATATAACTTATTTTCTGCAGGGGAGCATTTGTGCACACAAAGTGTCATCATCAAAAAGGGGGAGAATGTTGGAACATATTTCGATGATGACATTTGTGAAGCATTTCATTTGGAGCTCTATCACACGACTATATCAAGAGTTCTACATGATCAAGACTTCCCAAAGAGAGTTGATATGATGTGTTTTGTAATTGTATAATAGCATGTCAAAAGCCTTGATACACACACACATATCATAGTTGTATAGTCAACTTATATCCCTTTATAGTCGACTAACCCATAGAGTAGTCGACTTGACCAAACTTCCTAGTCGACTAATCCTGTGTCTCACTTTATACCCAACTCTCTGTTTGTCCATTAGTCGACTTGACAGAAAACATAGTCGACTAATAGACAATTGTAGTCGACTAACCCTATTCCCCTAGTCGACTAATCACTAGCCTAGTCGACTTATAAAGAAGTTGCAGTCGACTTGGTTCAGTTATCCAGAAACCTGTCACTTGAGCTTATCTTGACCTAGTCGACTTATACCCAATATTAGTCGACTAACCTTTGGAAATTTGCCTAGACTAGTCGACTAACTCAAATGGCAAGTCGACTATAGGCAGTTTCTGACTGTTCGACTATAGGCAGTTTCTGACTGTTGGATAGTTTCTGTATTCTGATATTTTCTGCAACGTTTTTCAACGTTTGAACATTCAAATTGGTTCTAATAACTACCCTAACTAACCCTATAGTGTATCTATAAATAGGGTTGTTAATCTAAGGCAAAAATACCAATCCTAATCTTCAGTTTTCTAATCAAAAATTCTGTCAATACTGAAAACTGTTCCCACTTCAGTTCTTCACCAAATTCCAACTCTATAGTGAAGTTCTCTGAAGTTTCTCCTATACTAGACCTTGTCCACGTTCACATATTGTACCAAGGCTTGTAGGAAGTATTGTAATCCTCAAAGATATCATTGTACAAGAGGGTCTTCTTGGTGTAGAAGCAAGTTGTACAAGGTGGTGATTGTTCTCTTGGTTGTAAGAGAAGGTGTACACATTTGGCAAAGGGGATTTGTCAAGTGGTGTGCATGGTTGTGATTTTGGGTGTACAAAATCAAGGATAAAGAAAAATCTCAAGCGGGTGGCTTGGGGACTGGATGTAGGTCACGAGGACCGAACCAGGATAAATTTCTCGTGTTTGCGTTTGTCTAAACTTTTCTGAGATTTGATTTCCTTTATTGCAAGTTTATTTATTTGTTTAACTTTCATTCTTATTTGTTTAGTATTTGTGTTGACTTCGTATTTTAGATCCATAAGTGCCAACAAAGCAAGTCCAACAATTGGCATCATATCGGGACCAACAGGCCCATTACTAATGGAGGTGGAAAAGAAATGAGCCTAAAAGCCCACTTTAATTCTGATTTAAATCTTAATTAAAGAAGAGTTAAATATTCAAGAGGATAAAGATAATTTCAGATGAAAATCAACGCATATTAAGGAGGATCACATCAAATAAAACTGGTTAATTCAGATTTATATGAATCTAAATTAGTTAGCTTGAGGACCATCAAAGATCAAATTAGAACCAAAGATCAAACAGTAAATCTAGCCGGACAAAAGGGACAAAACAAACTTTATATGATCCCCCTGGATGCGGCTACATCCAGGCCATGAAAACGCTGCTTTGTCTTTGTTTTCACGGCCAAGTTGTGGAGAGAAGGGGAGCATTTTCTTCCTTTATCTCCTCACTCTCTCCTCTCTGGGTTTTTGCCTATAAATATCAAAATTTTGCTAAAAAAGGGAGCGATTAGGCAGAGAAGGATTCTTGGGCTAGTTGTCATTCTAGGTTAGTGTAGGTTTTTATTTTTCTTTTCATGCCACTTTTATTTCTTTGTAAGCATAGTTAGACTGAGATTAAGCATAGCTAGACTGACATTCATGTAAGTAAGAGAGAGAGATTTATGTTAAGAGGGACATCGATGTAACCTCCTCCTTTCTTCCATAATTTATACAAGCAATAAAAAGGTAACTTGTTTATGTTCTTTTTTTGTTTTATATTCTTCTTCTCTTTTTTGCTTTTCCTCTTTTAGTTTTTGATGAGTATACAAACGATCTAGTAGCATCGGTATAGTCTTGTTGTGTGTTTACCACCAACATTTCATGATGATGATCTCCTCCTCAAGATTCTATATCATTTCATTCTTGTTCATCTTGATGATATAATGTGAACGAGGACTGAGCTCGATCTTATGGATTATGCGTTGATCGCCTCCAAACTAAGGTAAACGTGCCAACAATCTAAGGTAAGTTATCAGTCGGAAGAGGTAGGTAAGTTCTTTTAGTTTTTCTTTCTTTCTTTTAATCCTTTAGTTTAGATCACTACCATCTTCCAACTTTTTTATTCACTCCTTTTAATTTCTTTGTATAACATCATTTCCTATTTTCTTTACCTTCTCAATCTACCACTTTCTACACAAATTTACATAACTTATTTTCCGTTTCTTTTCAAGAAATAAAAGAAGAAATTTAACCATTTTTTAGATAACTAAAAGAGAACTTACAATAAGCTTCCATCGCTAGTCCCTCCTTATGGATCACGACCCGCATAGCCACTTGCTATCACGATAGAATTGAGCACCTTACACTTTTGTTTTGTATTCTGAAATTCTGTGTTTTTTTGTGCAGGTTAAAATTCAATCGCCTGCACTATAAGACAAGCCGAGATTAGTCATGCACTCTTGACTTGGGAGCAAGTATTAACTTGCTCCCCTTATCAGTTTATCAACAACTCGAGTTGAGCGAGCTTAGTCCAACTCGAGTCACCATCCAATAGGCTGACCGGTCAGTGAAGGTTCCCATGGGAGAAATTAATGATGTTCTAATCTAGATCGTGGAGTTTATCTACATCATTGATTTCATAGTTCTTGAGACACAACCTATATCCTATCCTAGGGCTTAAACTCCCATTATCCTAGGGCATGTCCTTACTACTGCCAATGCGATTATCAACTGTTGGAATGGGTCTACGAGGTTAACTTTTGGAGACATTACTATAGAAGTCAATGTCTACAATCTAGAAAAGCAACCCCGTGATGTAGAAGATCAGACATTCAAAGTCAACCTCACAGAGAACTTGACAACTGAACATAGAGAAGAGTTGAAACTAAAAACTGATTGTGACATCAAGTTAGGGTTCAAAGACTTCAAACTCAATCAGATTGTCGAGTATGCTGTGAACTAGGCATCAAATCCTATTTCACTAAATGTGGAGCCAATAAACTCGACTCCTCCTTCCATTGAGCCTTCCCCTTACTCAGAGTTGAAAGTTTTACCTACGCATCTCAAATATATCTACCTTGGCAAACTAGAAACTTTACTCATCATAATCGCGTCCCATTTAACTGATAGGCAAGAAGAGAACTGTATGACAATTCTTAGAAAATATAAGAAAATTATTGGTTGGACTATAACTGACATAAAGAGATTGAGTTCAGGCATAGTTCAACATCGCATTCATGTTAATGAAGAAGCAATATCCAAAAGAGACACAGCATAGGTTAAACCCTATAATGTAAGAGGTTGTTTGTGTTGAAATCTTCTAACTCTTAAATCATGGAATCATTTATCCCATTTTTGATAGTCAATAGGTCAGCCCTGTCCACGCGGTTCCAAAGAAATATGGATTGACTGTAGTGAAAAATGAAAACAAAGAGTCAGTCCAATTTCGATCCCTCACAAAGATTCGAGTTTGCATCGACTATAGAAAATTGAATGCAGCCACTCATAAGGATCACTTTCTGCTCCCCTTCATTGATCAAATACTTGAATTCTAGCTGGCCACGAGTATTATTATTTCTTAGATGGTTACTCGGGGTATAATCAGATTCTCATGCTCTAGAGGTCCAAGAGAGGACTATGTTCACATGTCCATTTGGGATCTTTGCCTTCTTGAATGCCATTCGATTTGTGCAATGCCCCAGCAACGTTTCAACATTACATTTTTGAGTCCATTTTCTGACATGGTGGAATGATTTCTAGAAATCTTTATAGATGATTTCTCCATTCATGGAGATTTATTCGATCAATGTCTTCACCATCTAGAACTCATCCTCCAGCGTTGTGCTGAGAAAAATCTAATACTTAATTGGGAGAAATGTCACCTCATGGCAAGAAATGTTATTGTCTTGGGTCATGAAATTTTAAGAAAAGGAATTGAAGTGGATAAAGCCATGATTGATGTAATTTCTAAGCTTTTAATACCCAAATGTGTGAAGGATATTAGATCTTTTTTAGGACATGCTAGTTTCTATCGTAGATTTTCTAAGGAGTTTAGCAAGATTGCTAGATCCTTAATTAATCTTTTATCTAAGGATGTGTCCTATATTTTTGATGATGAATGTATAAAGTCTTGGGAGAAGCTTAAGAATGAGCTTATTTCTGCACCAATCATTTCTTCACCAGATTGGTAAAAGACGTTCGAAATCATGTGTGATGCTTCTGATTTTTCCTTGTCCTAGGACAACACATTGATAACAAGCAGCATGTGATTTGTTACTCAAGTAGGACCCTAAATGATGCCTAAATGAACTACACTACAACCAAGAAGGACTTCTTGGCGGTAGTGTATGCTTTAGAGAAATTACATCCCTACCTACTTAGGTTCAAAACAACAATTTTCACCAATCATTCTGCACTTAGGTACCTCATGATGAAGAAGGATGCCATGACCCAACTCATTCGTTGGATCCTCATCCTTCAAAAATTCGATCTCAAAATTTGAGATAAGAAAGACTGAGAAAATGTAATCACTGACCATCTCTCGCGCATCCCAAACTCTTCATGAAACGAATTTCCGATCAATGATGATTTTCTCAATGAACAACTCTTAGTTACGTTTAGAGAACCTTGGTTCACTGACATAATAAGCTGCCTAGTCATGAACCAAACTCCATCTCATTGGTCAAAATAAGATGTCTACCGGTTCTTATTTTAAGTCTGGTACTTCTTTTTGGAGGAACCATATCTTTTCAAGATTGTTCCGACCAAATCAATAGGAGATACATTTCTGACAAGGAGATTAAGAGTGTTCTATCTTTTTGTCACAAGTTTGCATGTGGTGGACATTTTGGTCCTGGTAAGAATGTTGAAAAAGTGCTACAAAGTGGGTTCTATTAACCCACTTTGTTCAAAGATGCCTTTGAATTTTGCAAGACGTGCCTTAGATGCCAAATGGTAGGAAGGATCTCTAAGCGAAACATGATGCCCATCAATTTAATTCTAGAAATAGAATTCTTTGATGTTTGGGGCATCGACTTTATGGGTCCTTCTCCTAATCTATTTGGAAACCAATAGATATTGGTTGTTGTGGATTATGTGCCCAAATAGGTAGAAGCCATTCCAAGCAAAACTAATGACAGTAAGGTTGTCATCAAGTTTTTGAAAGAGAACATCATCTCGTGCTTTGAAATCCCCCGTGCTATCATCAATGATAATGGCACTCACTTCTGCAGTAGATCCTTTGAAGCTCTTTTGTAGAAGTATGCCATAACTCACAAATTGTACACTATATCATCCACAAATCAGTGTGTAGGTATGGGTCTCCAATAGACAAATTAAGCTTATTTTGGTGAAGATTGTGAACCAAACTGGTAAGACTGGACGACCAAACTAGTAAATGCCTTTTGGGCATACAGAACTGCTTTTAAAACTATTGTAGGGATGTCTCTGTATAGATTAGACTTCGAAAAGACTTGCCACCTGCCGATTGCGTTAGAGCATCGTACCTTATAGGCCATCAAGCAATTGAACTTTGATTTAGACAAGGCCGGTGACCTTCATAAATTGTAAACTTTCGATCTCGAAGAGTTGAGAAATGAAGCCTATGAAAATGCAAAAATTAGAAAAGTAGGGTCAAGTCTTTCATGACAAGTTTATCATGAGAAAAAATTGTCCCTGGGCAAAATGTCTTGCTCTATAACTCTAGGCTTCATTCTTTCCAGAAAAATTAAAATCAAGATGGATTGGGCCATTTGTTGTGAAATCTGCGTTTCCACATGGTGCGATAGAGATCAATGACATCAAGAATGGGAATGACTATAAGGTAAATGGTTAATGTCTTAAACCTTTCTTGGAATCAATGTCGATAAATGAAATGGCTATAGGTCTTTTCAATCTAGTGTATCGGTAACTTCACCTCTTTTACATTCATTTCATGCATCTATGCATTTCTTTCATACATTAAGGACAATGCATGAGATAGGAGTGGGAGAGAGTTCTAGCACGACATAAAAAAAAAGACTTTTTGAAAAGAGAAATAATATTTTAAACTATTTTTGTAAGAAATTGAATCAATATAAGGAATCAGAAAATCATAATTAGAATGTCTTATACTTAGTCAAAATAAGATTATTTGTTTGATTTCTAGGGTTGGCCTAAGCTAGGGTATTTATGCAAAAAGTAATTAGATAAGTTTGAAAATATATATATATATATATATTTAATATTCTAATTAAGCTGGGTATTCGTACTCATAAAGCATAAGTATACACGTATACAGGCGGTTAATCTTATAAATAAAAACTTTTAGTTTTGTTTTCTTGTTTGCTCGAGTCCTTAAGTCCTTAGGGTGTTTTCTCACCCGGTGCCCTAAGACCGTCCGGTTTGGGAGTCACTAAGTTAACGCTCATTACATGGGCAGATTAGAAAGCTTAATGAACTAAGGGATAATACCTCCAAAAATATGAAAAATAAAGCATAAGAGTTAGAGTTGAAAAACACCCGGGTCAAAATTTCATGGTCATGGAGGTGCATATAATTTAGGGTAAAATAATAGACTAGATGGGAATTATAGTTTGACTCCTTACCTTGATTAATAAAAAGTTTTCAAATAGAGCCTAAGTTTAGAAATGAAAATTTCGGTTTTCTTATAACTTATAGATTACTTAAATTTTTACAATAATACTTCAAATTTTTTCTCATCTTTTCAAAATATATTTTCAAAATACTAACACTTTATTTCTTTTTTTGGATTTTATGGGTCTAATCCGCTGAAAATCCTCACGAGACAAAGCTCATCCACTTGTGATAACGTAGAGATTTAAAGCCTTGTTGCACTTGCTTTGTGTAGTCGAGTAATCTTTGAAAGTGGCCCAATAATTTCTTAGTCTTTTGAGTTTTTGCTCGAGGACGAGCAGCAGATAGGTGTGGGGGTGTGATTATACACATTTATTGCATGATTATTGCTTGTTTATCACTAAATTCTTGTATCTATTTTGTACTAAATTCTACTAATAACTGTGTCATAATTTGCAGGCTTGTCTAATTAAAAGAGAGAAGATAAGATAAAAAAAAGCCAGTTAAATTCTGATTTAATTAGATCTATTTTATTAACTGAAGATAAACCAAATAAATACAGTTGAAATCAGATTTAGAAGAATTAATTTGATTAACTTGAAGAATCAAAAGGATATTGTCAAAATCTAGAAATCCAAAAGAGATATTATCAGAAAATCTTTTCTGTTGGGCAAGTGATTTTGTTTATACCTCTAATCTTATCTTCAACCTTATCAGAAAATCTTTTCCGTTGGGCCAGCGATTTGGTCCCTATCTCTAAACGCTTTCCTCTACTTCCTTTTGGCTATAAATACTGCATTTTCTGGAGTTCAACAGGACAAAGACTAGGATTACAATTTTGCTATATTCTTAAGGTTTAGGATCCTTGTTAGATAGTTTGTGAGAAATTGTATCTCATTTTTTGCTTTATAGTTTAGATCAGATAAGTGAGAGAGACGAAAAGAGTGTAATTCACGATTGAGGTAACAACAATCAAAGGAGATTCACCTTGCTTATTCAATCAATATATCTGGTATGTCGATGCTTTTTATTCATTCTTGCATTTGTTCTTTCTTTGCAATGAGTAGCTAATTTCCCTCATTCTGGGCCCACTGATCTCTCCTCTCTAGTTCTGATTTTGATCAATTTTTATGAAACCCAATTGAATCACTTGGATGCCTAACTTTAAGCCTTGCTTCTAGCGAGTGTTCTTGAAAGCGCATGAGGATGGGATTGATTTTTGAACTTACTCTTAAAGTTAATTTTTAAAAAAAACTTATTTTTATTTCATTCTTGGTTAATTGCCTTGATGGTTTAACATTCAATTCAAAAACGATTTCAAAACTAAAGTTAAATTTCTAAAAAACTATCTTATGTGTTTTACTTGACTTCTCTTTTACAAAATTAAAATTTTACTTATGATCACATTGAGACACTAAAACTTTCAAGAGAAGAATCTAGAGTTAAGTAAAGATTAGTGAGCCTGCATCTTTTCTTCTTATTAAATACAAACAAACATCACTCTCAAAGTCTTCTTAAAAATCATCTTTTTCAAAACCTATTCTAAGTCTTCAATTTTTCTTTAAATCACTTCTCTACTCTCCATCTTTTTTTTTTGCTAAAAGACATAAAAACTAAAACTTATTTTTCATAAAAATATCAAAACGCTTGCATCACATTTCTTCTCGTGGACACGACCCGTTAGCCTAAGCTACACGATAAATTAATTTGCAATCACAAACCATAGTAGGTAGTAGGCCGAGCGAATGTCTGTGCACTAGCTAAACAGCCGGGAGGATCACCAAAGACATGATGCCACCATGAGGTGGTAATGGGATCACGCACCTCTTTAGCCAGGCTAGTAGATAGCCAGCCAATAGCGCTTGCCGGAAGATCGGTCATGAAGCCTGGCAGTGAAAACTCAAGAAGACGTCCCCTCGCTCGTATTCGCCGTCATCCTCCTCAAGGACAACATCTTCATGATTTTTCACCTTCATTGCCTTGGCAATCTTTTTCTCTAATACTGGAGCCTGGATATTTTCAATGGGCCCGTCCACGACTAGGAATAAATACTCTACCTATGGCTTCAAACTGATAACGTTTTCACGACTGGGGTGGAGATCTAGGCAAATGTAATAATGGCCATCAGCTCTTGATACATCTCACGGAGAGCCGGTTTTTTATTATCCATCTATGCCAACTCATCAATGCATGGGAAATACTCCTCGTACAGTTTGAAACCCATGGGAAGATTGGACACTTCTCACATCTCATGTAGTGCCATCCGCAGTTCACCGGCTGGTGTGAAGAACGTGCCTGACGCTGGGTGATTAAGGCTAAACCTGCACAAAAAATACGAGATTATAGAACTTAAGAAAGAATATGTGCAAGTGCTCAATTCTTCCGCTATAGCAAGTGGCTATGCGGGTCGTGATCCACAAGGAGGGTTTGCGATGGAAGCTTTACAGTTCTTTATTGAAATCATTATAAAAAAGAAAACGAAGATTCTTCTCTGTTTTAAAGTTATAAAAATGAAAAAGAAAGTTATAGTTAAAGTTAGAAGAAAGTGAAAGATTGAAGAAGGTGGAAAATCAGAAAACAAGAAAGCGACTATGTACAATGAAGTGGATAAGAAAGAGTTGGAGGAGGTGGTGTTGATCTATACTAAAGAAAGAAAAGAAAAGAAAGGAAAGAAAAGGAAAGAGATACTTACCGAGGTTGAGTGATGACTTATCTGGAAACCGTTGCATGTTCTACCTTTGCTTCGGAGGCGTTCAACGCATAGATCATAAGCTCAGCTCAGTCCCCGTGCACATTATATCGTCACGCCTAGCGAGAACGAAGTGATGTGGATCTTGGAAGAGGAGAACGTCTTCATGAACTATCGCTGGCTCTCTCGTAGCTTAGTTATACTTGCTTTGGAATTCACTCGTACACTCAACAACAACAACCAAGGTAAAGTAGAAGAGGAAGATGAAAGCAAAACAAATGTAAAGTAAAGCAGAACAGAAAACAAACAAAGCATTTACCTTTATTACTTGCTGAGACAATGAAAGAAAGGAGTAGGGTACATCGTCGGTGTCACTCTCAACATCAGCCCCTCTCTCTTACTTACATGAATCTTCTTCTACCCTAAGTTACATACAAATTACATACATAAAAAGAAAGACTAAAAATCTAAACTAAGAAATGAAAACTAAGCTAAATCCTAATCTGCATTGACGTCCAATTTTCAGCGTAGATAATGGCCTTTTATAGGCAAATACCCAACCACCAAGATCCCAGGGAGCTCGGGGGAGCAAACGCTCCCCGTAACTCCCAAGATTGCCGCGAAAATGCGGCCCAAGCCGCGTTTCCGTGGCAAGGGTGTGGCTAGGTGGCCACACCCTGTTGGTGGGTCTTTCCGGGGTCTTCTTCTGGCTTTATCCTTTGTTGGTTTTGTCGTTTGAGCTCCGGATTCTGATGAAATGGCCTTGGATTCTTGGTTTTAACCGATCGATTCTGAGAGGATTCTTCTCAACCGGTTTCAACCTCTTGATTTTGCCCTGATTTTATGTGTACGAATTAACTCTGATTTAATTCAGAATTCTGGTGGGCTTTTGGGCTCATTTCTCTTCATCTCCTTAAGGATTGGGCCTGCAAATAAATTAAACAAATAATTAGGACAATGCAGGCTTTTATTCTAAAATAAGTATGGAAATGTGACATTAAATATGCAACATTAGCAACCAATCACACCCCCTTACCTATCTTTTGCTCGTCCTCGAGCAAAACAACTAAATTATACTAAGGATTATTAGACCACTTTCGCAGGTCGCTCGATTGCACTGAGCATGTGCAACAAGCCGTTAAACCTCTAGGTTCCCCCTAGAGGACGAGTTTTGTCTCGTGAGGGTTTTCAGCGGATTATACCCACAAAATCCGTAAAGAAAGAGAAATAAAGAGTTAGTATTTTCGAAAAGCATTTTGAAAGAGAAAAATATTTGAAATATGATTGTAAGATCTAAGCAATCTATAAGTTATAGGAAAACTAAATTTTCATTCCTAAACTTAGTCTCTATTCAAAAATTTGTTATCAATCAAAGTAAGGAGTCAAATTGTACTTCTCATCTAGTCTATTACTTTACCCTAAGTCATATGCACTTGTGACTGTGAAAATTTTGACTAAGAGTTCATTAACTCTAACTCTTATGCCTTATTTATTTTTATATATATACTTTTTTTTGTGGTATTATTCCTTAGTTTTATTTGGCTTTCTAATCTGCCCATGTAACGAGCCTTTAATCGATGACTCCCAAACCAGACGGTCTTAGGGCACCAGGTGAGAAGACACCCCTAGGACTTAAGGACTCGAGCAAACAAGGCCACAAAACTAAGGATTTTATTATATGAATCTCTTTTAGGTGTGAATACTTATACTTTATTAGGCACAAATACCCAGCTTAATCAGAGGATTTTTCTTTTCAAACTTATCTAATCATCTTTCACATAAATACTAAGGCTTTCTTAGGCCAAAGCACCTAGCTAATCAATAATTAGACTTGTTTTGTTTTTTTCTTTTTTTTTCTTTTTTCTTTTTTTTTCAAACTCATCTAATTATCTTTTGCATAAATACTAAGACTTTCTTAGGCCAAAGCACCTAGCTAATCCATAATTAGATTTGTTTATATATATATATATATTTTATAAGGCATAAGAATCTTTGTTTTTGAACCCTAAGTGTGTAAGTGTCTGAAGTGTGCATATTTCATCAAGGTAAAGATCAAGACTAAATTACTTTGACAAATTATCTTCCTAACTCTATAAATCAAACAAATAATCTTATTTTGACCAAGTATAAGAAATCCTAATTTGGATTTTCCTATTCCTTAAGATTAACTTAATTTCTTACAAAAATAAGTCAAAATATTGTTTCTCTTTTTTCAAAAAGTTTTTAAAGGTAAAGAAAAATGTTAAATTTTTTTTTTAAAGAAAAAGAAAAGTTATGTTAGACCCTCCCCCACACCTATCTCATGCATTGTCCTCAATGTATGAATTAATGCATAGATGCATGAAAAAGAAGAAAGGGAAGGAAAGTGTTACCTTATGGTGGTGGTTCCGGTGGTGGTCTGATTGGTCCACGAAACATGGCCCAATCAACTTTTCTTGGGTCTCGGAGGAACCCACCAGAAATTACATTAATATAACCCATGAAAAAGATGTGTCCATTAAGGATTTTTATTAAGTATGTGACCCCATCTAATTTCCATATTCCATAATTGATTTCGGAGTCAAATTTGTCAACCACCTCGTCCCAGAAAGGAGTATGAAATGATAAAATGATTGACTTGGACTCAGGAAGTACAGGAACTAATACCGACTCAGGAAGGTAACTTAAGTCAAGTAAAGGTTCATGAGTCGAAATAGGTTCAAAATTGGGTCCAAGTCAAGAAGTTGAAACTCCAGTCCACATGTATTTCCAACAATGGAATGTGACCTAATATGGGTGATTCCAGTTCAGGAATGATAGGTGGAGGAATCAAAACTGACTCTAAAATATTACTCCAGTTTGGTAACAAAACGGGAGTCAAGATTGATTCAGAAAGTTGAACTGGATCACAGATTTGAGAATCTAGGTCACATATCTCATTGAGTTCAATATCAAAAAATGGAGAACTTGCCAATTTGTCAATAGGATCTTCGAAAGTGTAAAGTTGGTCAAGTTCAACATGATCCTCAAAAATAGGTGATTCACTTTCATTATGAATTGGGACAGGATCCAATTTCGGCTCCGGGAAAAGATTGAAGTCAGGTAAAGATACCGGAGTCATTATTGAATCAGGAAGAAGAATTAAATCACTAAGTTGGGGTTCAGGATCATAATCATTTTCAAGTTCTATTTCAGGAAAAGGAAAACTAGCCAAACTATCAATATCTTTTTCAAGATTTGGAGTTTGGGCAAGTTCAAATGGTTGTTCTGAAATAGAATTTTGATTTCCAAAACAACATGACTCTTCGGCTCTAACAGAATGGTAAGTGACATCAGGACGGTGGGAACGTAGAGATTCGACCATCATATCTATGTCACGATTTCTAGCATTTTGAGCATGAGTCATGGCTTCTAGCATCTTGTCATAGTTGATGGGTTCATTGTCTTGTTGAAAAGATGAAGAGTTGTTTTGGAAGTGGTATTGAAATTGTGAGTCCATCAGATTTTGTGATTGTTGTTTGGACTCACGCATACTCCGTTCCAAAATTGATGGTTTTCTATTTTGGACTGGTGGAACTGAGTATGACTCTTGAAAATAGTGTGGACTAGGTGGAGAAGGAGGACACCGTGGTTGAAAATTGGACTCGGGGTAGGTGAATCCCCACTGACTCTGTGAAGAGTTGAAATCGTTATGGAAATTATAGTCATACGATGGGGGACATGGGTTATATGGATTCGGATAAGACCAATTCGGCACACTAGGTTGGTTAAAGTCATGATATGCCGGGTTGGTAATATCCGAAAAAGAGTTTGATGTATAATATGGATTATTATTATAGTTGGAAAAATTATTATTATAAGCCATATCACACAATGGAATACAAACAAAAAGAAAGAAAAACACACAAATAAACAAACAAGAAAGAAAAAATTCTAACCTAAGTTAGGGTAGACCTAGACCTAGACGACTCCTAACTGGTTAGACTGTCCTCAGGAGGTTTAATGTAGACTTTGACCACAAGCTAATCAGCCAGGTCAGGGCAAGGTTGGTGGGAGGTTTTCCGTCAAAAGACGTTCCTTAATTAAATAACCACCAACCTTCGGGTTTTCGGCCCTTAATCCCTTTCCTAGACACTGATTTGGCAAGAGTCAAGTTCCAACACCTTTCCCCCTTAGGATAATCTCCTAATTGAGTCCGAGATGTCCCTAGGGCCAACGTCTACTCATTTTAAGTTAGGCTTGGGTTAGTGAGTGCTTGGATTCTGATTTTTGGGCTAAGGAAGGGTGATTAAATCCCACCTTATCTTATTATTGGGTGGTGCCCTTAAAATCAGTTTTTGTGCAAGTGTACAAGATAAATAAGATGCACTCTAAGCGATATAAATCAACCAAGAGATAGTCCTATTCTAGATGCAATGCAAACATATCTTGCTCCAGCACTCTTCAACAGTAAAAAATAAAGGAATTAAAAAGACACGTGCCTAAAATGCAAATGTCTAATCAATTTTTTATCTTTTCAACAAATATTTTACTGTTGATTATTAGCAGGCTTATGTTATGGCATATAAGAAAAATCAAAGTTGCAGCAAACTAGAATTTTTTTTAAAATAAGCAGCCCTGCAAAAAGCTGTTAGTAATCAACTCTTCCTTGCCGCGGATCCGCGGCTTTTGCCGTGGAAACGCGGCAATTCAGAGGGCAATGGGTCTCTGCTTTCTAGAGCAGAGGCCCAAGGCCACTTGTATGTTACTGCAAACTTGTTTTCTTGCTTTGCTTGCCCTGTAACCTGCAACAGAGAAGAAAATTCGTTTAGTTCTAAAAAATTTTCAAAAAAATTCAGATTTCAATAAAAAACATGTTACCCTCCCCGGCAACGGCGCCAAAATTTTATTGAGGCTAAACCTGCACAAAAAATATGAGATTATAGAACTTAAGAAAGAATATGTGCAAGTGCTCAATTCTTCCGCTATAGCAAGTGGCTATGCGGGTCGTGATCCACAAGGAGGGTTTGCGATGGAAGGTTTACGGTTCTTTATTGAAATCATTATAAAAAAGAAAACGAAGATTCTTCTCTATTTTAAAGTTATAAAAATGAAAAAGAAAGTTATAGTTAAAGTTAGAAGAAAGTGAAAGATTGAAGAAGGTGAAAAATCAGAAAACAAGAAAAGCGACTATGTACAATGAAGTGGATAAGAAAGAGTTGGAGGAGGTGGTGTTGATCTATACTAAAGAAAGAAAAGAAAAGAAAGGAAAGAAAAGGAAAGAGATACTTACCGAGGTTGAGTGATGACTTACCTGGAAACCGTTGCATGTTCTACCTTTGCTTCGGAGGCGTTCAACGCATAGATCATAAGCTCGAGCTCAGTCCCCGTGCACATTATATCGTCACGCCTATCGAGAACGAAGTGATGCGGATCTTGGAAGAGGAGAACGTCTTCATGAACTATCGCTGGCTCTCTCGTAGCTTAGTTATACTTGCTTTGGAATTCACTTGTACACTCAACAACAACAACCAAGGTAAAGTAGAAGAGGAAGATGAAAGCAAAACAAATGTAAAGTAAAGCAGAACAGAAAACAAACAAAGCATTTACCTTTATTACTTGCTGAGACAATGAAAGAAAGGAGTAGGGTACATCGTCGGTGTCACTCTCAACATCAACCCCTCTCTCTTACTTACATGAATCTTCTTCTACCCTAAGTTACATACAAATTACATACATAAAAAGAAAGACTAAAAACCTAAACTAAGGAATGAAAACTAAGCTAAATCCTAATCTGCATTGACGTCCAATGTTCAGCGCAGATAATGGCCTTTTATAGGCAAATACCCAACCACCAAGATCCCGGGGAGCTCGGGGGAGCAAACGCTCCCCGTAACTCCCCAAGATTGCCGCGAAAATGCGGCCCAAGCCGCGTTTCCGCGGCAAGGGTGTGGCCAGGTGGCCACACCCTGTTGGTGGGTCTTTCCGGGGTCTTCTTCTTGCTTTATCCTTTGTTGGTTTTGTCGTTTGAGCTCCGGATTCTGATGAAATGGCCTTGGATTCTTGGCTTTAACTGATCGATTCTGAGAGGATTCTTCTCAACCGGTTTCATCCTCTTGATTTTGCCCTAATTTATGTGTACGAATTAACTCTGATTTAATTCAGAATTCTGGTGGGCTTTTGGGCTCATTTCTCTTCATCTCCTTAAGGATTGGGCCTGCAAATAAATTAAACAAATAATTAGGACAATGCAGGCTTTTATTCTAAAATAAGTATGAAAATGTGACATTAAATATGCAACATTAGCAACCAATCACTGGGCAATACATCTCTAGGATGGCATAGAAACTGGAGACGCTAATGTTTATCCTAAAACAGGTTGCCCTGATAGCTTTGTGAAGTCTTAACAGCTTCAAGTTAGCATCAATGACCTCTAGCACGCATATTGTAAGACTGCTCCACCACGCCTGCTTTGAGGAGCACACCCACCCCGGTGTCTGAAAATCCACAGCCGGATAATTGCCTTCCGCCTTAACAAATCGATTCAGGAAGGTCGAGGCTTGGGCAAGATTCTTCCCCACGTGCACTTCACGACTGACGTAGCATGTATGCAAACTAATGACACTACGAGGAGGACCACTCCTAGAGAAGCACCCCAGGGCCAAGACTCCCACGTGCACTGATTTTGTGAGCCGACTCACACCCCACTTCATCACCCTTGACATCGTGACTAACTGAAAGAAGGCCAGGGATAGTGGAGCTTGCTCTCCGGGAGGTAGTACCAGACTCTATCCAGGGTGTAAACCCATTGCCCTCCTTAGCAAGAAGTTGATGGTCGGTGTCTTGGGCTGCATCTCAAAAAATGAACTCCGCCTTCTGATAGACTATCTGATTTTCCCCTTCTAGCACGACAGTGGAGATAATAATGTGGAAAGTACGCTCATCCCCACCAAGAATAAGTGCGTTCCTTTTCGAGGTGCCCCCATTGCTGAATAAGGACAGCTGCCCCTGAAATTGAGAACGGACATTCCCATTCATTCCCCTCACTGATTCGAATAGACTATTAAAGGGGCAAGAGCGTAGTGCACTACAAAATAAAGAAGGCCAAGCGTGATTAGACTACGAATAAGAAAAGAAAATGTAAATGAAAAGTCTAAGGCATAGCATCGCTGTCTAGGCGAAGCTAACAGCTTCGTTTCCTGAGCGAAGCTTACTTTGATGTTAGCTTCTCCCAGAAGCTTGGCTTTGCACTTTGCATAGAGGCAGAGTACAAAAGGTCACAAGGACTAACTTCACACAGAGGCTTAAGAGGCACTACTGCCTAAAAGAAGAGTGAACTCCTTTAAGACTTCGCTCCGAAGCTTAGCTTCGCATCTCTGACATAGGAATATAAAAAAGCACAAGTGCTAGCTTCGCTTGAAACCTTAGAAACCCATGGGTTTCTAAACATTAAATCAACCTAATTAAAGTGGAGTAAATCCCCAAAATTTGGCAGATTCAAAATTCAAGGGAGTGCTACTCCCTGAGATCATTAAAATCTAATGAAATCTCAAAAATCCACCATGGATTAAGCCAAAAATGGCTATAAAGAGATTGAAAAATCTCTGAAAGGGACGAAATCCCTACCAGTGATTGGCCGCTCGATAGTTGGTGGCGGGGGCATCGCCGTTGTAAAGGAGGCAGCCTATTTTCCTGAGCGCTGTTTGGGTGCCATCTGAGATCATGAAGGAGTTCTTTAAAATCTTGAGCGAAGGAAAAATTAGAGAGATATCCAATCTCTGAAAAAATGCGAAGCTAAAAGAGTAGATGACTTCTCTGTTGCAACCCTCATACTTTTTATAGACATATCGATGTCTAACTTCGCCTCCTTAAAAGGAGTGCCAAGCTGTCGTTTCAAATTTAAATTTGAAAAGCCGTTTGGAGGTTCGAGAACCTAAGCAAGAGAAGTTGGTTAACTTTGCTCAAAACACAATATTTAGCCTTGCAGGAAGCTTTATTAGTTGTTGCAAAATTAGAAGTACTGTTAGATTAGGGCTAACGGGCATGTCCACGAGGAGAGATGTGAGGCAAGCGTTTTGATATTTTGAAAAAAAAAACAAGTTTCATTCTTGGGTATTTCTTTGGATGAAAAGAAGATGGAGAATAAAGAAGTGATTTAAAGAAAACTTGAAGATTTAGAAAACGTTTTGAAAAATATGATTTTTAAAAACTTGAAAGTGATGTTGTTTATATTAAATAAAAGAGAAGATTCGAGCTCACTAATGTTTACTCAACTCTAGATTATTCTCTTGAAAGTTTAAATTCCTCCAGATGATCATAGGCAAAAGTTTAATCTTATGTATGAAGAGAAGTCAAGTAAAATACATAAAATAGATTTTAGAAATTAGACTTGAGTTTTGAAATTGTTCTTAAGTTGAATGCTAAACCATCAAAGCAATTAAGCAAGCGTGGAATAAAAACAAGTTTTTATAAGAGATTACTTCAAAATGTAAGTTCAAAAATAAATCCCATTCTCATGTGCCTTCAAGAATACTCACTAAAAAGCAAGACTTAAACTAAGGCATTCAAATGATTCCAGGGTCTTTTCATTAAAATCGATCAAAAGTTGAACTAGAGAGGAGAGATTAGTGAGCCCAGAAGTAGGAGATTTAGCTACTCATAATCGAAGTAAAACAAAACATTGAATTGAAATGTACATAGATGTGAGTTGGAGAAGAAAAAAGTCTGAATCTTTGTTGATATCACTTCAACGTCAGATTACAATCACTCTTTCTCTCTCTCACTTTGTTTCTGGACTTAACTACATAATAAAAATTGAGATACAATTTCTCATAAACTATCTAACAAGGATCCTAAATCGTAAAAATAAAGTAAGAATTTGCTCCTAGTCTTCGTCCCTTTCTTCACAAATTTTTTTAGTATTTATAGAGAAAAACCAGAGGAGGGAGGTGTGAGGAGATAGAGGGAGCAAACGCTCCCCCTTATCAATTAACAAGGCCGCAGATCCGCCACATCCAGGGGGAGGATCTCGAGGATTTTTTCTTTTTTCCTTTTATCCTAAAGGATTTGTCGTTTGATCTTCTGATTTCAACAATTCTTCTGTTGATCCTCAGTTTTAACCAACTTAATTTGTAAAGATCTGATTTAACTGATTTTTCAACTGGTTTTTGAAAGTACACCTAGAGGGGGGTGAATAGGTGTAAGGCTAATCTAGTGAAAAATAATGCGGAATTAAAATAAATTGCAACACACTTAGTGTAACCAAAGAGTGTAGCCGATTTTTCGGTGAAGGGCTCTGGACTATCTCCTCTAAATTCCTCTAAATAAGAGTTGAAGTGCTATGTATAGCTCTCTTGGTTTAACACAAGTATGGCACACAATCAAACCCAAGCATATATGATATGAACAATATGATGCAATGCACAACGAGAGAGAGAGAGAGAGAGAGAGAGAGAGAGAGAGAGAGTCAGAAATAGTGGATCAAACGCAAACACAAAGATATGTTTCGAGGTTCGAGCGCCCAGCTCTATGTCCCCGCCTTCACACAGAAGGATTTCCACTATATCGTCCACACAAGACTTCCCACACAGGGAACCTCCACTGAGGATTTGGATAATACAAATCGGGAGTACACAACTCCTCTCTTCAACAATACAACCTCTGCACAAGAGGCAAGACACAACACAAATCACCTCTACACTTAGAAGGATGGACACTTAGCCAAACAACTATCAACCTCACACAAGAGGGATAAGGCACAAAGCCACAACTCCAATAATCACCTCATCACTAAGAGGAATAATAATACAACCTCCACAATCACCTCTCACTAAAGGGATATCAACACAATCACCTCTCACTAGAGGGATATCACAAAGTAGGGAGGGTTTACAACTTTTGGTGGTATCAACAACCACAAACTAATTTTCTCACAAAACTAGATCTAATAGATAGGATAGATAGATAAGCTCAAGTGTGAGAAAAACAAAGAGTTTGAAAATCAAAATCACAAAGAAAAACTCTTGGAAAAAACTCTAGATTGAAATATAAATGATGATTAAAATAACTTCCCAAAGACTTTCTTTTTCCTTGATTTTTTCAACCCTTTAAAACAAATAAATATTGATCTTTTAAAACTAAAAACTCTTTTAAAACTTATAGCCAAATCACTTCTAAAGATGAGAAAATTTGCTCTTGAAATTGTTGTTTAAAACAGCCCAAAGAAATGGGTATATAGAGCCCAAAACCAAATCTGCCCGTTGGCAGCAGCAAAGGGCAATTTTGCCCTTCTGATGAACCGGCCGGTCGACCTGCCAACTGTCAATTTTCTGGCCGTTGTCCTGCGGTCAACCGCCCGGTCAACCGTGCCTAGCCACCCGGTCGACCGGCCCCCACCCTAGAGTGGGGTGCTCTCAGTCGGTCGACCGCGCGGTCGACCAGCTAAGTGGGCAGGCCTTTATGCACGTCTCTTGCACATCGGCCGACCGTTCCGGTCGACCGCCAGAGCAATCTGGCCAGGGATTTAAGGATTGAAAAACATATTTTTTTATTACCAATTAAATCCCATAAAATCACATAAATTTCATAAAAATAAGTTCTTTTATTATCTTTGAAATACAAACATGTGTGACTAAAACTCAACACATATTACAAACTATTTGAACCATTTTTGTAATATAAAAATTTTGCCTTAAATTAAAATCGGTATTTTACAAAAATCAAACTTTTGAAATGGAAAATCATTTTCTCCAAAACACATGTAAATACAAAAATATGATATTGAAACAACTTTGAAGCATATTGTATATGGATAGAATCAAATATACATATAAAGATTTATATCTATATTTTTGACATGAAATCCAATATCGGTTAAATTGAAAAACTAAAACCAAATAAACTTTAAACTTGTGTGTGCATGTGAACTTGAGCATATCAACACTATCTAATCATACATAAGATCTAAACATACTAGACTAAACAAACCGAGGACTTCTTGTAGAACTCCTTCTCCAAGCCGAGACGATCCAAACACGATCCAACTAGCTTGACTCCAACCGAGTACTAGATGCTATCTTAACGCTCGAGTTCTTGAATCAACATGTAAAAGCTCCAAAACACCTTTGTTGAAGCTAATCACCTACTAATATCTTGATCAAATATCTGAAACTAAATATCACAAGATTATTAGTAAACTATAACTACATGAGTTAATCATCATTAAAACTAGAGTGAAGGGCCTCTGGGCCAACAATCTCCCCCTTTTTGATGATGACAAAACTAATGGAGTTATATATGCATGGATTAAAGTTAAGCTTCATAGAAGCACCCTCTTAACTCATGCATAGTAATAAACATAAAGATATGTAATGAATGCTCAAAATAAACATACATAAGTGAAGAATGCTTCTCCCTTTTGCATAAACAAAAACATATATACATATACCAATTGTAAAAATAAACATGCATATAAACTCAAAATCATTCTCCAAATGTCTAAGCATGCATATAAACTTAAAAACATTCTCTGAATTTCTCTCCCCCTTTTTGTCAATTATCAACAAAGGGATGAAAATAAATCAAATAATAAAGATATATATGCGATATATATTCATGAAGAGAAGAGACATTAAGTTAACTCCCCCCTGCATACATACATTTATATGAAAAGAGATGACTAAACCCTAAACACATAAAGCATAATATGCAATGTATAAAAGGAGATGTGAAGCTCCTACTGCACACGTGTACTATATACCAAAGAAAGGTCAATCACTTCAATATGACATACACTCAACATGAATCTATATATAGAGAAGATGTTAAGCTTCCCTTACATATAAGCAATACAAATCAAAACATAATGATACCAATTGAAAAATATATCAATTTAGGATGAAGGTATATATGAAAACATCATGATACCTATGAAAAATAAACAAAACATTTTTAATATACCAATTGAAAGTAAACAAAAATTTTAAGGGACTAAAAGATACCAATGTGAAAATATCTTTATGCCAATTTAAAAAAAAAATCTTGTAAATTTTGATATCAATAGAAAATGACACATTGTATGTTATTAATACCAATTGAAAGATATATATATAGAAAATCTTGATACTAATTGAAAAATAATTGTCATTAAGGACCAAATCAAGCTTAGCATAAACATAATTTGTGCTATAAGATGTAAAGATATAGGAAGCATAATCAAATCACATATATATGTATGAAAATGTAAATATCAATCGAAATTGATACTATTTGAAAGTTGAAGCATACATATATAGAAAACATATGAGTATACAAAATAAATATCAATTGTGATACCAATTGAAAACATAATGAGGATCAAGTGTATAACTCATAAATACCTCCCTTTCATGCACATGTTAAAAAGATTTTTAATTAGGTTCACAAGGCATGGTCGCCCATCCGTCCGCCCTTCGATGGAAGGGGTTTTCACAACTAAGTTTAAAAATAATTTTAGCATAATTGAAAAAACAATTCCAAAATGAAGAAATACGCAACTAATTTTATGATAATCTTTAAAACTAGTACGAAATCCTTCAAGTAAGGAATAAAACAATAATATATTCCATAAAAAAATATGTAAGTCACACGATCATCAACACTCAAAGTTTATAAAGTACATATCATACTCATGAAAACAAAGTCATGAGAAAACATCAAGTAATGTGAGCGTAAGAATCATGTAATCACAAATCATGGGAATAGGTAATAAAACTCAATATGAAATTCTTTTGTAAACATGAAAAACATGAAAATTTAATTTTCACAAAATAATACTAATTCCAAGGCATATGTATGTTTTGTCTAAATCTAAAGGTATACATACACATCCCTAAACACAAATGAGTCCATAATAAAAATTTGCATAAAAAGCAAATGACTCAAGGGTATACGTGTATATCCAAAGTTTTAAACAATTTAACATATACATGAAGTAAAACATATGAAAACATATACAAAATGGGAATACAAGATTGAAATGCATGAATCATCAAAACTAGGCTATACCAGTACATCTAATGGGTACAAATAAGTAATTAAGCATAAACATATAATAATCAATTTGTGACTCACTAGATGTACAAGTATATACACAAGTTTTAATGAGGATTACATTTAAACAAGTAATCAAAACATGAAGTGCAAAATGAAAACATAAAACAACATGATTAATATGTACATGCACATGATTTAGAATTATGATATACACAATAGTTAAACTATAGTGAGAACACAAAAGTAATAATCCATTTTAAACATGGGTGTATCTCAAATACTAATCATGTATGTTACAAGTCTAATTGTCATGGCATTTAACATAATAATCATAAAGCACCAAAACTTGCTAAAATCAAGAATATGCAAGCATGTAAACTAAATGGGAGTAAGAGATAGTTACCAAAACTAAGAGGGCACATCTCTATATCTTCAAACTATGGTGGTCCTCCCACCAAACTCTCCTTGAAAGTGATGCATCCAAAATTATCACCGTTTAGCTCGAAACGCATTCACCTCAAGGCACCAACAGCTCTCACGTCATGTGAGAGCCCACACCTACATGAAATAAAATAGAAGTGACTTTTGGTACCCATACTCTTTTGGGTCCATCGGGGTTAGCTCCTTTCCTAACCTAAACAAATCTATTTAGAAAATTTGAATCATTAATTCTATCAAAGTAAAATTTTGCAAGGTGGCTCTTATGTCCACAATGTGTACAAGTGTACACATGAGCATACATAATGTCATGTGTGTGATCATGAGAAGCAAGTGTATGCCGTGGTTTGTGTGCATGCATAGGAAGAGCATGTTTCTTCCGAAACATGGATTCCAACCGTGTGTGGTTCATGACACATTGGCTCAAAGTGGAGCCCAAACAATCAACACTCTTCTTTAATAAGAATATATCATTTTCAATAATTGAAGAAGAGGTGGAGCATGCAATAAGAATACTAAAAGATAGAGCATGGCAAACATGTGAGTCAATATTATTTTTCAAAGAAATATTTTTCTTGAAAACCAAATCCCATTCCTTTGAAATAGAAATAATTTTATTTTTAAAGATTCATTTTCTTTTAACACAAAATCAAGTTTTGAAGATAGAACCTCATTTTTCTTCAAAACTTCATCACAATCATTTTTACTTTTTAAGATGTTTTCATTTAGGGCAAGATCAAGTTGGGATTTCAATGAGTCTCTTTCATATGAAATCTCATCCTTCTCTTGCAAAGCACTATCAAATTTTGAAAACAAGTCCTTATTTTTCTCTTTTAATACTTTTCTTTTTCAAGAGTTGGTATTTTCTAATAGTTTTTCAAAAACAATAAATAGTTCTTCATTTAATGCATCCGCATCAATATGATCATCACCGAAAGAACTAGCACTATCATCTAATTGAGTTTCTGAATACACCTCAAGGAAGTCATTCTCTTGGACCATGTAGCAATGCTGTTTGGATTCTCCTCCACTAGATTCCTCCTACACTATTTCGTCATTTGTAGCGCGAGAGAGGTCAAAGTGTTTCACGCTACAAAAGTGGAATCACAATGAGAAACCATAGACAAATATTCTTTACTTAATGTGCTTCTAAGTGCCTCTAGGGCTTGTGCATTGGCCTATATATGCTTGCTATTATCAAGATAAGATTTCTTGATAGAGGCAAGGAAAACATACAATCCTAGGGTTTTTAGGTACATACTCATCCTATGCTTTCACATATCGATGTTAGAAACATCAAACATGAGAGGTGCAAGGAAATCCATGAGTGTGTGTAAACAATAAGTGTGCAAATGCAAATACTAGATAAGCTAACCAAGATCTCACTCCTAGGTGGTTAAACCTAATATCAGGAGCGTAGGCTCTGATACCAATTGAAAGTACACCTAAAGGGGGGGTGAATAGGTGTAAGGCTAATCTAGTGACAAATAATGCGGAATTAAAACAAATTGCAACACATTTAGTGTAACCAAAGAGTGTAGCTCAATTCCCGGTGAACGGCTCTGGACTATCTCCTCTAAATTCCTCTAAATAAGAGTTGAGGTGCTATGTAAAGCTCTCTTGGTTTAACATAAGTATGGCATACAATCAAACCCAAGCATATATGATATGAACAATTTGATGCAATGCACAATGAGAGAGAGAGAGTTAGAGATAGTGGATCAAACGCAAACACAAAGATATGTTTCGAGGTTCGAGCACCCAGCTCTACGTCCCCGCCTTCACACAGAAGGATTTCCACTATATTGTTCACACAGGACTTCCACACAGGGAACTTCCACTGAGGATTTGGGTAATAAAAATTGGGAGTACACTACTCCTCTCTTCAACATTACAACCTCTACACAAGAGGCAAAGCACAACACAAATCACCTCTACACTTAGAGGGATGGGCACTTGGCCAAATAATTATCAACCTCACACATGACGGATAAGGTACAACGCCACAACTCCAACAATCACCTCTTCATTAAGAGGGATAACAACACGACCTCCACAATCACCTCTCACTAGAGGGATATCAACACAATCACCTCTCACTAGAGGGATATCACAAAGTAGGGAGGGTTTACAACTCTTGGTGGTATCAACAACCACAAACAAATTTTCCCACAAAACTAGATCATAATAGATAGGATAGATAGATAAGCTCAAGTGTGAGAAAACAAAGAGTTTGAAAATCAAAATCACAAAGAAAAACTCTTGGAAAAGGCTCTAGATTGAAATATAAATGAAGATCAAAACAACTTCCCAAAGACTTTCTTTTTCTTGATTTTTCTAACCCTTTAAAACAAATAAAGATTGATCTTTTAAAATCAAAAACTCTTTTAAAACTTGTAGCTAAATCACTTCTAAAGATGAGAAAATTTGCTCTTGAAATTGTTGTTTAAAATAGCCCAAAGAAATGGTTATATATTGCCTAAAACCAAATCTGCCCGTTGGCAGTAGCAAAGGCAATTTTGCCCTTCCGGTCGACCGGCCGGTCAACCGGCCAACGGTCAATTTTCTGACCGTTGTGCCTGCGGTTGACCGCCCGATCGACCGGCCCCACCCAAGAGTGGGGTGCTCTCAGTCGGTTGACCGCGCGGTCGACCGGCCAAGTGGACAGGCCTTTGTGCACGTCTCGTGCACATCGGTCGATCGTTCCGGTCCGGTCGACTAGCTCTTGGTCAGGTCGGCCGTCCGGTCGACCGCCAGAGCAATCTGGCCAGGGATTTAAGGATTGAAAAACTTATCTTTTTATTACCAATTAAATCCCATAAAATCACATAAATTTCACAAAAATAAGTTCTTTTATTATCTTTGAAATACAAATATGTGTGACTAAAATTCAACACATATTACAAACTATTTGAACCATTTTTGTAATATGAAAATTTTGCCTTAAACCAAAATCGGAATTTTCCAAAAATCAAACTTTTGAAATGGAAAACCGTTTTATCCAAAACACATGTAAATACAAAAACATGATATTGAAACAACTTTGAAGCATATTGTATATGGATAGAATCTAATATACATATAAAGATTTATATTTATGTTTTTGACATGAAATCCAATATCGGTTAAATCGAAAAACCAAAACGAAATAAGCTTTAAACTTGTGTGTGTATGTGAACTTGAGCATATCAACACTATCTAATATTTACATAAGATTAAACATACTAGACTAAACAAACCGAGGTCTTCTTGTAGAACTCCTTCTCCAAGCCGACTTGATCCAAACACGATCCAACGAGCTTGATTTCAACCGAGTACTAGATGCGATCTTGACGCTCGAGCTCTTGAATCAACATGTGAAAGCTCCGAAACACCTTTGCGGAAGCTAATCACCTATTAATATCTTGATCAAATATCTGAAACTAAATATCACAAGATTATTAGTAAACTATAACTACATGAGTTAATCATCATTAAAACTAGAGTGAAGGGCCTCTGGGCCAACAGTTTTATCTTTTTAATTTGCCTTAATTTGCCTTAATCCTTGATTTTTATTAATTCTGAGTTAAATCAGAATTTAGATAGGCTTTGCGCTTGTTTTCTCTTACTTCTTCCTTGGTAAAGGCCTGTACATTATTTACACAAAAATAAAAAAAGGTAGAGTTTATTATAACATAATTATGGGAAATATGACAACAAATATGGAATATCAGTGACCGATCACACCTCTATACCTATCTTTTGCTCGTCTCGAGCAAAACTAAAACTAACTATCTATTTTGTAGGAAACACGATTGCACTTAGCATGTGTAACTAGCCATTAAACCTCTAGGCTACCCCTAGAGGATGAGTTTTGTCTCGTGAGGGTTTTCAGTAAATTACACCAACAAAATCTATAAAGAAAAAATAAATAAAGTGTCAGTATTTTTTGAAAGCATTTTGAAAGAGAGAAAAATATTTGATGTATTATTGTAAGAGTTCAAGTATTTTAAAAGTTAAAGGAAAATTAAATTTTTCATTCTTAAACTTAGTCTCTATTCAAAAACTTAATATCAATGAAGGTAAGAAGTCAAGCTGTATTTCTCATCAAGTCTATTACTTTACCCTAAGTCATATGCTCCTTCATGACCGTGAAATTTCGACTAGGAGTTCTTTAACTCTAACTCTTATGCCTTATATTTTTTTATATTTTTGGTGATATTATTCATTAGTTCTATTAGGCTTTCTAATCTGCCCATGTAATGAGCCTTTAGTCGGTGACACCCAAACCGAACAGTCTTAAGGCACATGGTGAGAAAACACTCCAAGGACTTAAAATCAAGAAAAAAAAGCCACAAAACTAAGAATTTTTAATTATAAGATATACCACTTCTAGGCGTGAATATTTATGCTTTATGAGGCAAAGATACCCAGCTTAATCGGAGGATTTTTTTAATATATATATATATATATATATATATATATATCAAACTTATCAATCATCTTTTGTATAAATACCGAGGCTTGCTTAGACCAAAGCACCTAACTAATCAATAATTAGATTTTTTATTTTTCATATATATATATATATATATATATATACATATTCTCTTTCTTTTATAAGGCATAAAATTTTTGTTTTTGAACCTTAAGTGTGTAAGTGTATAAAGTATGCATATTTCATCAAGGTAAAGATCAAGACTAAATTACTTTTCTAAATTTTCTTCCTAAGCCTAAGCATCAAGCAAATATTTTTATTTTGACCAAGTATAGAAAACCCTAATTATGATTCTCCTCTTCCTTAAAACTGACTTAATTTCTTACATAAAATATATCAAAATATCGTTCTCTTTCAAAAAAGTTTTTTTTTTTTTTTAAGTTTATGTTAGCCATGTAGAGGGTACCCTCCCCTATACCTGTCTCATGCATTGTCAAGAAATGAATAGATGCATGAAATGATATATAAAAGAGGTAAAGTTACTGATAAACTGTGTCGAATAAACCCATACCAATTTCATTTACTGACACTGATTTCAAGAAAGTTTTAAGGCGTTGACCATTTACCTTAAAGTCATTATCATTCTTGGTATCACTGATCCCTATAGCACCATGTGAAAACACAGTCTTTACAGTAAATGGCCGAGTCCATCTCGATTTCAACAACTTCCCTGGAAAAAGATGAAGCTTAAAACTAAAGAGTAAGACTTAAAACAAAAGTTTTTCTTATGATAAACATATCATGAAAAATCTTAACCCTACTTTTGTTCTTTAGCATTCTTATAGGCTTCATTTCTCAACTCCTCAAGTTCAAAATTTTGCAATTTTTGAAGGTCACCGACCTCATCTAAATCAAAATTTAGCTATTTATGGCGCATAAAAGTCGGTGCTCTAACTCAACTGGCAGGTAGCAAGCCTTTTCAAAGACTAACATATATAGAGACATCCCTAGAATTGTCTTGAAAGTAGTTTTGTAGGCCCGTAAGGCATCTACCAGTTTGGTGGACCAGTCTTTCCTATGTTGGTTCACGGTCTTCTCTAAAATAAGCTTAATTTGTCTATTACAGACCTCTACCTGCCCATTAGTCTGAGGATGATAAGGTGTGGATAATTTATGAGTTATAGCTTACTTTCGCATAAGACTTTCGAGGATTTATTGCAAAAGTGGGTGCCATTATCACTGATGATAGCACGAGGGGTTCCGAAGTGCGAGAAGATGGTCTCTTTCAAAAACTTGATGACAATCTTGTTGTCCTTAGTATTGCTTGGAATGGCTTCTACCCACTTGGACACATAATTCACAGCAACCAGTATGTATTGGTTTCCAAATGAATTAAGAAATAGGCCCATAAAGTAGATGCCCCAAACATTCAAGAGTTCTATTTATAGAATTGGGTTAAGGGGCATCATGTTTCGCTTTGAGATCCTTTCTACCATTTGACATCTAGGGCACGCCTTGCAAAACTCAAAGGCATCTTTGAATAAAGTGAGCCAATAGAACCCACTTTTTAGCACTTTTTCAGCAGTTTTATGGGGACCAAAGTATCCACCGCATGCAAGTTCATGACAAAAAGACAGAACACTCTTAATTTCCTCATCGGGAATGCATCTCCTAATGATTTGGTCAGAATAATACTTGAAAAGATACGGTTCCTCCCAGAATAAATACCAAACTTGAGATAAAAACCAGTAGACATCTTGTTTAGACAAATGAGATGGAGTTTGGTTCGTGACTAAGTAGTTTACTATATCGGCGAACCAAGGTTCCCTAAAGGCTATCAAAAGATATTCATTGGGAAAGTTATTATTGATGGGCATTTCATTGCATGGTGAGTTTGGAATGCACGAGAGATGGTCAGCAACTACATTTTCTATGCATTTCTTATCTTGAATCTCAAAATTGAATTTTGGAGAAGCAAGATCCAACAAATGAGTCGAGCCTTAGCAGCTTTCTTTGCCATAAGGTATCTTAGCGCAGAATGATCGGTGAAAATGGTGGTTTTGGACTGAAGTAGGTAGGGACAGAATTTCTCTAATGCAAATACTACAACCAAGAATTCCTTCTCAGTTGTAGGGTAATTCATTTCCGCATCATTAAGAGTCCTTCTTGAGTAGTAAATCACATGCTGCTTGTTATCAATGTGTTGTGTTAAGACAGTGCCTATAGCAAAATTTGAAGCATAGCATATGATTTTAAACAGCTTTGATCAATCCGATGTAGAGATGATCGATACAGAAATAAGCTCATTTTTCAGCTTCTCTCAAGCATTAAGACATCCACTATCAAAAGTGAAGGACATGTCCTTAGCTAAAAGATTAGTTAAGGGTCTAGCAATTTTGTTAAAGTACTTAATGAACTTATGATAAAAACGGCATGTCCTAAAAAGGATCAAATATCTTTAACACACTTCGGTATCGAGAGCTTAGCTATGACCTCAATCTTGTCTTTATCCACTTCAATTCTATTTTTAGAAATTTCATGACCTAAGACAATTCCACGACTTATAATGAAGTGGCATTCCTTCCAATTTAGTATAAGATTTTTCTCGACATAACGTTGGAGGACGAGTTCGAGATGGTGAAAAAATTAATCGAATGAGTATCCATAAATGGAGAAATCATCCATGAATATTTTCAAAAATTGTTTCACTATATTAGAGAAAAGACTCAACATGCAACGTTGAAACGTTACTGGGGCATTGCACAAAACGAAAGGCATTCGACGATAAGCAAATGTTCCAAATGGACATGTAAACGAGGTCTTTTCTTGGTCCTTCGAAGTAATAGGAATCTGATTATATCCCAAGTAATCGTCCAAGAAACAGTAATACTCGTGGCAAGCCAAACGCTCAAGCATTTGGTTAATGATGGGAAGTGAGAAATGGTCCTTATGAGTTGCTGCATTTAGCTTCCTATAGTCGATGCAAACTCAAATTTTTGTGGGAAGTCAAGTTTGGACCAACTCTTTGTTCTCATTATTCACCACGATGAAATTGGATTTCTTCAAAACCATGTGGACAGGACTGACCCATTGGCAATCAGAAATGGGATAGATTATCCCATTGTCTAAGAGTTTCATGATTTCAGCATGAACAATCTCTTGCATTATAGGATTTAACCAATGTTGCTGTTACTCTTTGGTATCGCTTCTTTATTGAGATGAATGCGATGTTGAACTATGATTGGACTCAATCCCTTTATGTCGATCATACTCCAACCAATGGCTTCCTTATGTCTCCTAAGAATTGTTTTAAGATTCTCTTCTTCTCCGTCAGTCAAATTGGATGCAATTGTGATAGAAAAGGTCTCTTGTTCACTAGATAGATGTACTTGAGATGTGTAAGTAAGGCTTTCAACTCTAAGAAAGGAGGAGGCTCAATGGAAGTAGGAGTCAAGTTTATGGACTCAACATTTGTTGAAATAATGTTTGAGGCCTAATTCATAGCAGTCTCGATAATCTGATCAAGGTTAAAGTCTTTGGACTCTAATTCAAAGTCACAACCATGTTCTAGTTCCAATTCTCCTCTATGTTCTCTAATCAAGTTCTCAATGATGTTGACTTCAAATATTTGATCCTTAACATCATGGGGTTGCGTCCTAGGTTGAAGACATTAACTTCTCTAGTCATGTCTCTAAAGGTTAACCTCATGGAGCCATTCCTACAGTTGATAATAGCATTGGTATAGCAAGGAATGGGCGCCCTAGGATAACGGGCGTTTGAGCCCTAGGATTGGATACAGGTTGTGTCTCAAGAACTATGAAATTAACAAAATAGATAAACTCCATGACCCGGATAAGGATGTCATTAATTTCCCTCTTGGAAACTTTCACTGACTGGCAGCCAGTTGGGTAATGACTTGAGTTGGACTAAGGCCACCCAACCAGAGTAGTTGATAAACTGAGAAAGGGAGTAAGTTGATACTTGCTCCCAAGTCAAGATGTGTATGACTAATCTCGGCTTGTGCTATAGTGCAGGAAATGGTGGGATAACTCGGATCCTTGTACTTGATAGGAATAGGATCCGACAGTAGCTCACTAATGTTAATGCCTAAGAAGACTTTTTTTTGGCACATTAGTCTTTCTCTTCTTGGTGCACATATCCTTAAAAAATTTTGCATAATATGGGACTTGTTGGATGGCATTAAGAAGTGACACATTTATCTTTACTTAATTGAAGATCTCAATTTTATCCATGTGTGGATTCTGCTTGTTATTCTTCAGCTTATTTGAATATGGTACTATTGGCTTATACACTTGACTGGCTGACTTGTCTTTTTCAGAATCGTCAGATTGGGATGGATTGGAACTAGATGAAGTGAATGCTTGTATGTTGTCGTGCTGAATAGGATTGGGTGGCAAAGACACTTGTTTATCAACTTTCTTTCCTGACCTCAATGTATAAACAATATTGCATTGATTAAACTATTGATCCTCCGCCAGATGAACTTGGGTAGAATTTCTTGGATTCGCTAATAGTTGACTAGGCAAAGTACTCTTGGGCCTCTCACTTTGTGAATTAGCTAGTTGACTCATTTGAACCTCTAACCTTGTTATGCCTTATGCTTTGTCGTTTAGCATTGTTTGTATGGGGGACCCTTGGTTCCTCATATACCTTTTCATAGTCTTCTCAAATCAATCATTCTTTTCTCAGGTAGAAGATTTTGGAAGAAAGATTGTGGAGAATGCTTAGGAAAGTTTTGTGATAATTGGAAGAATTAGATTGATGATTGAAAGAATAGTGATGGTAATTGGGTTGATGATTGGAAGAATTATGATTATGAATGGGATGTTGGAAGTGGTTTGCCTTTGAATGGTCATTGTTGTTTTGACTCCATGAGAAATTCAGGTGATTTCTCCAGTCAAATTGTACATTTGAGTATAAGAATTGTTATAGGGCCTTGAAAAGTCACATTCATGGGCTCCGGATACATTTGTTGAGCATTGAAATAGGACACTCCTCAAACACATGGTTCATGACTTGACAGTAAGTACAATCCGGAGTTAGAAATTTTTGGGCTGACTTGATTGACTGAAACTGGCGTCCTAGTTTCTAGAACTTCCATTTTTCTCATTAAGCTAGAAGTCTTACTCTCGGTAGCTATGGATGATTCTATTGAATGGAGACCTCCTTTTAAAGAAAAAGGATTTGTGTTCCTAGAATTTTCAGGAGTAGGCTCCCATTGGAGGGTTTTTTGGCTAGATCTTCAAATAAATCTCACCCGTGATTTTTATTCTTTTGCAAGAATCCCCTAGGCACATGGTTTCTAAGAGGGCTTTGTTTTAGTAGTCTAAATCATCATATAGAATTTGGCATTGTCGCCACTTTCTATGCCATGATGAGGAAACTGGATAAGGAAGTCTTTAAAGTGTTCAAAGTACCTCCAAAGCAGTTCACTAGATTCTTACTTGAAGTGCACCAATTTTTTACAAGTAATGAATTGATATCAATTGAGTACCAAACTAATTTTTTCTAATTTTATGTGAACAATTAATTAAAAGATGATTTAATTTAAACTACTAAAAAAACTAAAAGAGTTGATTTTTATAAGATAAAAGTGCTAGGGCAATTGATTTCAACAAATATAATCAGATATAAAATTGTGCTTGTGCTAGTAAATTCTAACTATCATATTAACAATCGAAAGTCTTTAACCTAACTAATATTCTTTCTTGAGCAATACTAATTCTATTTTCTAATTCAAGAGCATACAATCTCTCATTATCAAGTTAGAAGAAGCATTAAATACGGTGGATTTTTCTATATGATTGCACAACTTCTTGTAGGATCTAAAAACTAATGTCAACACAAAACTAAAACAAAGATAATTAGCGTTAAATAAAATAACTTGAAAGAAAGAAAATAAATCTCGAAAAATAAGCAAACACAAATATAAGAGATTTTATCCTTGTTCGGTCCTCGTGACCTACATCCAGTCTCTAAGCAACCCGTTTGAGATTTTTCTTATCCTGATTTTGTACACCCAAAGTCAATTGTACACCACTTGACAAAATAACCTTTGTTAAATCCGTACAACTCTTCTCTACACCAAGAAGACAATTTTCTTGTGCACTTCTTCTCAACACCAATAAGATAACCTTATATAATTCTCCTTTTTGAGTGATAACCAAATATCCTATAAGCTTTGAAACTTGTATATGATCGTGAACAAGAACTCTTATAGGTAGACTCTCAGAATTCTTCACTATAGAATAGGAATTGTGTGAAGAACCGAAAGTGAAAACTAGTTTTCTAGAAAACAGAATTTTTCAACAGAGTTTGGACAAAAAACTATGATTTTGAATTGGTGTATTTAGCCTAAGATAACATCCCTATTTATAGCTGAAATCTATGGTCAATTAGGGCAGTTATCAAGACAAATTTGAATATTAAAACGTTGGATAAACACTAGAAAATCAATAACTGTTTAACAGTCAGAAACTGTTATAAGTCAACTAGGGTAGGGAGTAAGTCGACTAGTATAGACATTTTTGACTGAGTTAGTCGACTAGCAGAAGGGATCAGTCGACTATCAGATATATGATACAGATATGCAAGTCTTTGAAAACTACTATTAGTCAACTTATAGAATAGGGTAGTCGACTAATATTGATTACAGTCAATAGAAAGAAAGTGAATATCTTTTCTAGATAGGACTTAGTCGACTATAGACTTATGATAAGTCGACTAGCAACTGTATTAGTTGACTATAGGAAGGGTCAAGTCGATTAATAAGACTATTTTTTGTGTGTGATTAAGGCTTTTAACAAATATTTAAAAATACACAAAAATAGTACAAATTACATTTGTTATCATCAAAATAAGTTCCAACATTCTCCCCCTTTTTGATGATGACAATGTGTGCATGCACAAGCTCCCTACAGAGAAACTCCCCCTGTAGAAAACAGTTTATAATAAGTATAGATAACAAGTGTTCTCTCCCTACATCATGGCATACGTATTAGAAATAACTTATATCAAAAAGTATTCTCTTTTCTTTATATAGTACCTATAAGATAAACCATTTAAAAGGTGCTCATTGTAACAAAACTTAAACAAATTAGTCTTTAGGATTCCAAACCCAATTTGAATTTGGTTTCCATCTGTAGTATAAGTAAAATTTCATGAATTACATCTGTGATGTATATATGATGCAATATAAGCATTTTTATCCATAATATTTAGATTTTTAGGAATCCAAATATATTTATACTTTGATTTCATGGTCTTTTTAACAAAATAACTATCATTATTCTTTTTGTAGACATGTATAGTTTTTTCAACATTATTTTTGAACAACCAAGACTAATATGCTTAACTTTTGAAAATTCAAGTCCAAAATGATTATATGACATCTTTGATATGACAATATATCATTTAAATTTTCTTTTCCTTTATTAAGCTTTGTTACTTTATTCAAAAGTTCTTCATATTTATCTTTGAAACTTGTCATGTATTTATCTAAAACAGAAATTCTTTCATTTAAAGACATAGTTTCTCTTTTCAATAAAGCATTATCTTGTAATAAATTCTCATTATCCTTTTTTATAGATGTGATAATTTTTTTACAATTAGATATTTGAGAATTTAAGAAAGACTGTTTAGAAACATGAAGTTCATTTTCTTTGTGAAGTCTTTTATTTGCATTTAATAAAACTTTATTTTTCAACTTTTCAGTTTTGAAATTATCATAATGTTCATTAAATGCGTCCAATAACTCAGTATAATCTTCTACTATCTCTTATTTAACCATAAAACATATATGGGCAGTATCAGTGGCTTCTTCTACATCGGATGAAGATGAATCATTGTCCTTCCAAGATGCCTGATAATCTTTTTTCTTTTTGTTGCCTTTTTTAAAATTCTTCTTTTTATATTTTAACAATTGGCAATCTTTCTTGAAGTGTCCAGGTTTATTACATCTAAAACAGATAGGATTATACTTGTCTTGTTTCAAGAATTTTCTAAATTTTCTTAGAATTATTGCCACTTCCTCTTCATCATCATCTGAATTGTCAAAATCTGAGTATGTATGGAAGACAAGTAATTTCTTCTTGGGTTGAAGTTGTCATTCATCATTCTTTCTGTCTTCAAGCTGCATTTCATATGCCATTAAATTACAAATAAGGTTTTCTAATGATATTATTGAGAGATCATTTGCTTCTTCTATTGCATTAGTCTTCTTCTCCCAATCTGGTGTGAGTGCATGAAGAATCTTTCTAACTTTTTCAACTTGGGTTTATTCCTTTCCAAGGGCTACTAAGGAATTTGTGATATCAGTGAACCTTGTAATCATTTCAGCAATGGTCTAATTTTCCTTCATTTTGAAGAGTTCGAACCTGTGAACAAGAATAGAAATATTAGTTTCTTTAACTTTGTTAGTACCTTCATGTATTACCTGTAAGATTTCTCATATTTGATTTGCTGATGTGGCCGTTGACACACAAATGAATTCTTCTTTATTCAAGGCACAAAATAGTGCATTCATTGCTTTGGCATCAAGGTTTACAGACTTCTTTTGTTTTTCATTTCACGTACTGTAATTTGTGGTAGGCTTGGTTTATGGTGCTTCTACTATGTTCCAGAGTTCATAGTTGAGTGGTTGCAAGTAAATCTTCATTCACACTTCCAGTAATTATAGTTTAATCTATCAAATAATGGTAGACGTTGTGTAGAATATCCTTCTATGAATTATGATGAAGGAAACTCCGTTGTCATCCTTATAGGGTGTTGACTGGTTATGCAAGGCTTTGATACCAATTGTACGATCTAAAAACTAATGTCAACACAACACTAAAATAAAGATAATTAGCGTTAAATAAAATAACTTGCAAGAAAGAAAATAAATCTTAGAAAATAAGCAATTGAAAACATAAGAGATTTTATCCTAGTTCGGTCCTCGTGACCTATATCCAGTCCCCAAGAAACCCGCTTGAGATTTTTCTTATCCTGATTTTGTACACCCAAAATCAACTATTTGTACACCACTTGACAAAATAACCTTTGCTAAATCCATACAACTCTTCTCTACACTAAGAAGACAATTTTCTTGTACACCTCTTCTCAACACCAAGAAGATAACCTTGTACAATTCTTCTCTTTAAGTGATTACAAAATATCCTATAAGCCTTAAAACTTGTATGTGATCGTGAACAAGGACTCTTATCGGTAGACTCTTAGAATTCTTCACTATAGAATAGGAATTGTGTGAAGAACATAAAGTAAAAACTAGTTTTCTAGAAAACAAAATTTTTCAACAGAGTTTGGATAGAAAACTATGATTTTGAATTGGTGTATTTAGTCTAGGACAACATCCCTATTTATAACTGAAATCTATGGTCAGTTAGGGCAGTTATCAAGATAAATTTGAATATTAGAACATTGGATAAACACCAGAAAAACGATAATTATTTAATAGTCTAAAACTGTTATAAGTCGACTTAGGTAGGAAGAAATCGACTAATATAGGCATTTTTGACTGAGTTAGTCGACTAGCAAAAGGGATCAGTCGACTATCAAATATATAATACAAATATGCAAGTCTCTAGAAATTACTATTAGTAGACTTATAGAATAGGATAGTCAACTAATATTGATTATAGTCAATAAATAGAGAGTGGATATCTTTTCTGGAAAGGACTTAGTTGACTATAGACTTATGATAAGTTGATTAGCAACTGTATTATTCGACTATAGGAAGGGTCAAATCGACTAATAAAACTATTTTTGTGTGTGATCAAGGCTTTTAACAAATATCTAAAAATACACAAAAAAAATATAAATTACATTTGTTATCATCAAAATAAGTTCCAACACTTCTTTGTCTCAACATGCCAAGTTGTGATTTCTATTCCTATGATGTTATTTAGGTTATCTGCTCTCAGTCTCAAACTTACCATCTGTATTATTGTTGGCCACCAATTAATAACAAAAAGATTGAGAATAAATTTAACATGCAAATATTTAAACTTCAAGAACAAAATAGTAAAATAGCACAAAGCAACAAGATTATATCGTCATAATATTTAGCCTACATTAATGACCTAGATATGGAGAATTAGTTCATATTTGAAAACATGCAAAATATGATAAATAATATGAATTTCATGAAATAACAAAGTAGAAGGAGAAAGATATTAGAAAACACCAATTTAGAAACTCTAGATGATACCTTCTTGTTGTTCTTCTTCAAATTCAATGTGTAGAATTTATTCTCCAAAATTCAAGAAACTGAAATCTAAAACCCTAATATAAAATTTATTTTTATGATGAGAGTCATGAGAGATTGATGAGATTCATCAGGTTACAAGAGATTACAGCCCTTTATATAGAGCTCAGAGCCCATTACAATAAGAAACTCATTAGGAATTCTAATTTTACTTCAGTTTGGTGTGAGAATTTAATCCTAAATTGATTTGCAGATTGCTATTGTTGATTTCTGAATACAGCTTATCAAATCATCAAATTAAGAAACACTATCAACATAAGTATTGTAGATCTTTAAGTCCTCTTTTCATATCATCTTGAATCATCAGAATTGGATACCTGTAGTGAAAATTATGATCTATATAGTAAAAGGTGTCTAGTCTAAATCTGAGTTTAAAATAAAGTTCTGCTCTTTGTTGAATAGTAGACGGCTGCCTGGCTGAAATTTTGACTACCCAGCCGAATTTTGACTTGCTTTGACCTCAAACTTTTGTAGGATATTTCTCTCATTTTATAGACTCCTTTGAAAAGTCTATTAAGTCTTTGGATGTTTGTATCTTGAAATATACTGCTACAATCATCTCTTTAACGTCGATTTTCTGCTTTTTCATCTCTTCTCTCTAATTTATGCTCTTGACCTAATTTCTGTATAAACTTAAACAAAAACACCCATGCAGTATTAAATGTGTGAAAAAGAGTTATAAATATGGTACAAAATATAGACGATAATCACAATTATCAGACCCCATACCTAACTTTTGCAAGTCCTCGAGCAAAATCCTAATCTAAAAATAAAAAAATCCTAGAAATAAAATAAAAAATCCTAACTCACTTTCATAGGATCACAGTTGCACTTAGCACATGCAACAAGCCGTTAAACCCCTAGGTTACCCTAGCGGACGAGAGTTGTCTCTTGAGGGTTTGCATTGAACATACCCACAAAATTCAAAAATTCAACAAAAAGAATATAAGGAGATTTAAGAAATAAGGATAAAGAAAAATAAGGATAACTGAAAAAATAAATAAAGAGAAAAAATAAGTAGAAAAACGGAAAATATTTTTAAATCAATAAGCATCACTAGAAAATAAGTTCTATAGTTGCTATAAGTAATCATCTTCAAGTTCAATCTTTTATCAAGAAATCCCATCTTTTATCCTAGAGATTTAAATCCTATTATATCCCACCATCTTTCCTATGTTTTCTAATTCTATGCATCTTTGTGAACATGTGAGCTCTTAACTTGAGATTTTGATTCAAATTTTTTATACTTAAACTGTTTTTTACAATATAGAAGTTTTGAAGTATTATCACGTCGTTGCCCTTTAAGCACTTCTTTTTTTCATACATATAACTCATCCAATATTCTTTCATGTAAATATAAAGGCTTCTTGAGGCCAAGATATCTAACTAATTGATCATTGGATTTGTTAATACATAAAAATAATTTTTACATTTTTTTCAACATACCTAACTATCTTTTGCGTAAATACAAAGGCTTCTTGGGGCCAAAGTATCTAGCTAATCAATAATTAAGTTTTTCTTCCCTTTTTTCAAGTATTAAGTAATCCTCATTATCCCAAATTTAAACCAATGTGTAAGTGTAGATAAGATGTATATTCACATAAACAAATGCTAGATGGTATTCAATTTTCAGATTTTTCATCTCTTCTAAAAGAATTAGGAAATCTAACATATGGCCACTAAATCTTTTAAAGTAGATAATACTATGGAAATTTTAATTTTTTTTAGTTAGTAAAAGAAAAAGAAAAATCTAGAAAAGTCCTAAAAAGAAAAGAAATAAATATAAAAATTCTAACCTAAAAATAAAGAAAATAATAATAAAAAGAAATCCTAGAGCCCTCCCCCATAAATAAATCTTTGCATGTCCTCTTGCAAAGAAAGATGAAACAATAATCCATGCAAATCACAAGTATATATCACATCCCCATTTTTTTTTTAATTTCTAGACAATCACGAACAAATTCTCTGTTAGAAATTACCCATGTCTATAAAATAAATAAAAAATCATAAACATTTATTAATAGGAAAGATATCACCTGGAAAATTTTAGAATTTGGATCCACAAATTTTTCTTCGGCTGTCCAGCCGATTGTTAGTTTTGGGTTTTGATTCACTTGTTTCAATCATCTTGGTTGTTCATCCTGTAGAGCTGATTTTAAACTTTGGTTTGGTTGAGGTATCTGGTATAGGAAAATAAAATAAAGTAAGAAAAAGCTAAAATAAAATCAAAAATTTAAAACTAGAGGTTAGAAAACTTGAGTTGCCTCCCAAGAAGCGCTTTAGTTTATAGTCTTTAGCTAGACTTTTTCTAATCTTTATAAAGGCTCATGTATGGAAGGTGTTGGCCTCGATAAGTTCTTTACAATCTTTTGGACTTTATTCCATATTTGATTTGGCGGTGCAGCTTTCAAGTAGAAATTTTGCTTCTCAATATTTGCATTCTTGGACTTGGTGGACTTGGGATGATTGGACTCTTTGCTAAGCAGTTTTTGAGGCTCTTTTTTTGATACTTCAACTACTTGCTTGTCCTTGGTATCAATTTTGAAGCATTTCTCGACATTCGATGGTTATGGCGTGGCTTTTAAAACTTTGAAAGTAATTTGTCCATCTTGCACCCGAAGGATGAGTTCTCTTTTTTTCACATCAATCAATGTTCTTACTGTGACTAAGAAAGGTCAGGCTAATATGAGGGGAACATTACTATCTTCCTCTATATCTAACACGATGAAATCGGCAGGAAAATAGAACTTGTTGATATTAACGAGCACATGTTCAATAAACGAAAAGGGTACTTTATCGATCTATCCACCAATTGGAGTGAGATAGTAGTATGCTTCGGTTCTCCCAAACCCAATGCCCTAAAAATAGAGAGAGGCATTAACTTTATACTTGCACCAAAATCACATAAAATATTGTCGAATTTAAAATTGCCAATAATGCAATGTATAGAAAAACTCCCTGGGTCTTCAAGTTTGGGGGGTAGTTTGTTGTGCAAGATAACACTGCACTACTTGTTGAGCTTAACCATTTCGTGCTCTTTTAACTTCCGCTTCTTACCTAGGATAGAATATTAATATGTAAATTTTTGAAAATATTTAAAAGTTAGAGAAAATCCTTATCTATTTTGTTTTGTCTGAGCCTAAGAGGAAACGGAAGTGGGGGAACATATGGTTTCATTGGGGGCTTCACTACAGACTTTGGATCAGGCTCAGATTCCAATGTGGTTCAGCTGTTCGACTGAATTTTCGGCTGCGCAGCCAAAAATTCTTCTCTGCACTGGCCTATCTTTCTCTGGTTGTTTTCTTCTTCTTCTTATTTAATATTCTGATTTACTATTTCAGAAGACTCTTTCAGTACCTGCTCCAATTGCTTTTTGCTCTTTAAGGCAATCGCATGTACTTGCTCTTTTGGAATTTTATTGATGTTGCTTGGTAGCGATCCTTGTACTCTTGCAGAGAGTAGGCTAGCAATTTGCCCCACCTGAACTTCCAATTTGTGTATAGATGATGCTTGATTTCTGATGAGGGCTTCTTGATTTTCTATCTTTATCTCAGTGCCTGCCGTTAAAGCATACATAATTGTAGCAAGTTGCTCTATTATGATCTCCAAGTTTAATTTCTTCTCTTGTGGTGATAGGTGTTGTTGTTAATTGATGGCATCCACTTGCTTCATTAATGATGTGAGTTGGACATGAATTGTTGTGATATCAGTAGATCCATGCATGCCCGTAACCTTCTTCAGCGCCACTTTTTCAGTTTGTCATTGATAATCATTCGACACCGTCTCCTCCAGCAGCTCGTAGGCTTCATTTCTATCTTTTGCATAAGTGCCCTACTGGCCACTGCATCAACCTTCATCTTTGTCTTGTAGCCCGTTATAAAAGAATTGGATCCCCAACTAATCGAGGAGACCATGATTTGAAACTTTCCTAATCAAGCCTTTGTATCTTTCCCGGGCATTATAAATAGATTCAGTATCAAATTGGGTAAAGGTTGAGATATCACCGCGAAATTTTGCTGATTTTGCGGGCAGAAAGTATTTGTTGAGGAATTTGTTTGCCATCTCATCCCATAAAGCAATTGATTCCTTCGGTAAAGATTTGAACCATATTTTTGCTTTATCTCTGAGTGAGAAAGGAAAAATCATCGATCTCACCTTCTCCGCCACTGGCACACCGCTATACTATTGTGTATCACAAATCTCTAAAAAGTTTGCAATATGCTCATAAGAATCATCATTGGGAAGACCTCCAAATTGACAATCGTTTTGCACCATCCGATCAACCCTATCTTCAATTTGAAGTTGTCTGCTTGGATTGTCGACTTCTTAATGCAGATGTTGCTCCAATCAGGAAGGGAATAGCATAGTCCCTCAGCGCTCTTCTCTCTTTTTAGCATGCCATCACCCTTCTTGATCTTTCTTCTCTTTAAACAAGCATCGTAAGGTCTTGTCGATCTCTGGATCAAGAGTATGGAATTTTAACACTCCTTGATCGTTTCATAAATCAATCAGAAAGCAGTTCCTGAATGATTCTCTCCTGTCTCCACTATAGGTCAGTTGTGTAGTCAAAATTTTGGCTGTCTAGACAAACACTATTGTAGCTTTTGGGGTAGCGACTTCTGCAGCTTGTAAAATAGAAAGTCCAAATGTTAAATTTGCAGTCTAAATTCAAATTAAAACTAGTATAAAATATCATTGATATCAATAGGAGGCAAACAATCCCTAGCAATGGCGTAAAAAACTTGATGTGAATCGAATGGCAAGTGCACCAATTATTTACAAGTAATAAAGTAATGAGTAGAGTATCGTTCCCACGAGGATTGATATCTATTGAGTACCAAACTAATTTTTTCTAATTTTAATTAAACAATTAAGTAAAAAAAGAATTTAATTTAAACTACTAATAAGAAACTGAAAGAGTTAATTTTATAAGATAAAAGTTTTAGGGAAATTGATTTCAGTAAATATAATCAGATATAAAATTATGCTTGTGCTAGTGAATTCTAACTATTCATGTTAACAATTGAAAATCCTTGACCTAACTAATATTCTCTCTCGAGCAATACTAATTCAATTTTCTAATACAAGAACCTACAATCTCTCGATATAGTAGATTTATAAGTTAGAAGAAGCATTAAATATGGTGAATTTTCTATATGATTACACAACTTATCCATCTCAACGTGCCAAGTTGTGGTTTCTATTCTTATGATGCTATGCTAGGTTATCTCTTCTCGGTCTCAAACCTAACCATCCGCATAATTGTTGGCCACCAATTAATAAAAAAATTGAGAATAAAACTTAACATGCAAATATTTAAACTTGAAGAACAAAACAGTAGAATAGAACAAAGCTATAAAGTTATATCATCATAATATTTAGCCTACATCAATGCCCTAGCTATGGAGAATTAGTTCATATTTGAAAAGATGCAAAATATGATAAATAATACGAACTTTATGAAATAATAAATTAAAAGGAGAAACAGATTAGAAAACACCAATTTAGGAACTCTAGATGATGCCTCATTGTTATTCTTCTTCAACTTCAATGTGTAAAATTTATTCTCAAAAAGCCAAGAAATTAAAATCTAAAATCCTAATATAAAATTTATTTTAATGATGAGAGTCTTAAGAGATTGATGAGATTCATGAGATTATAATAGATTGCAGCCCTTTATATAGACCTCAGAGCCCATTACGATCAGAAACTCATTAAATTCTAATTCTACTTCAGTTTGGTGTGGGAATTGAATGCTGAATTGATCTGCAAATTGCTGTCGTTGATTACTGAATATGGCTTATCAAGTCACCGAATTAAGAAATAGTGTCAACAAAAATATTGTAGATCTTTAGATCCTCTTTCCATAGCATCTTGAATCATCAGAATTGGATACTTGCAGCGAAAATTATAATCCAAATAGTAAAAGGTGTCCAGTCTAAATCTGGGTCTGAACTAAATTTCTGCTCTCTGTTGAATAGTAGACGGCTGCCTAGCTGAAATTTCAGCTATCCACTTGAATTTTGACTTGATTTGATCTTAAACTTTTGTTGGATGCTTTTTCATATTTTATAGACTCTTTTGACAAGTCTATTAGGTCTCTGGATGTCTGCATCTTGAAATATACTACTGCAATCATCTCTTTAACCTCGATTTTCTACTTTTCCATCTCTTTTCTCTAATTTATGCTCTTGACCTAATTTCTACATAAACATAAACAAAAACACCTATGCAGTATTATATGTGTAACAAAAGAAGTATAAAAGTGGTACAAATATAGATGATAATCACAATTATCAGCAGTCTTGTGAATTGGATAGAATTTCTTTAAAAAGACCTTGATGAATCATCCCACAATGTGATGGAACCGGCCGCTAAGCTATATAACAATTTCTTAACTAAGATCTTAAGAGCAAATGGGACGAATCTCAGCCTAATAGCATCGTCTTAAAAGTGAGGGATTTTCATCATTAAGTACACTTCCTTAAATTCTCTTATGAAAAATTACGCATCTTCGGAACCTAAGCCATAAAATATAGGGAGTGTGTTGATGAACTAAGACTTAAGCTCAAAATTGGTGCCATCAATTGATGGAAGTTAGATGCAAGATGGAAGTGTTGGCCCAAAGGCCCATCACTCTAGTTTTGATGATGATCAACTCATGTAGTTATAGTACTAATGATCTTGTGTTTATTTAGTTTTAGATTTGTGATCAAGATCTTAGTAGGTGCGTAGCTTCAACAAAGGATTTAAAGTCAAGTTTTGGAGCTAGCACGGTTTGATTCAAAAGCTTGTGCATCAAGACCACATCAAGTACTCAAGAGGAGTCTAGCTCTATGGATCGTGTTTGGACCAAGTCAAGAAGATGAGAAGACTTCAAGTGAAGACCTTCAAGATCAAGACTTGTGTCTAGGTTTGTTTTATAAGATTTTATTTTTAGATAAAATGTAAAGGATAGAATAGTTGGAGGATTGCTCAAGTATATCTTACACACATACTTTTGATTTAGATAAGTTTTCATAAAAGAATTTTTATTTTGGAAAAATACAAAAGAGTTTTCTTTTTAAAAAATACCTGTTTGATTTTTGGTATTCAAAGTATACATGTGTTGTTAACCAAAACCGTTTTAGAGATTAATGTCAAAAACATTGATATTTCATCATGTATGTGTAGTGGATCATATCCATACACTCTATGCTTTAAAAGTTGTTTAAATATCTTGTTTTTGTATTTGGAGAAGTTTTGGAAAAACCAATTTTGAAAAAATACAGTTTTCATTTTTAGCCAAAATTTCCAAGTTACAAAAATAGTTCAAAATATTTGTAACATGTCTTGATTTTGTGCAAGCATGTTTGATTATCAAAGTATAATGTTAAAACTATTTTTGTAGATTTTTCATGATTTTATGGGATTTTATTTGTGTTAAAATACCAAGTTTTTAATCCCTGAAATAGTCTGGTCTGGCTTCTGCCGGTCGACCGGGCCGGTCGACCGACGTGCACAGACGTGCACCCCAGACAGTGCTGGAGGGCCGGTTGACCGACCCGGTCGACCGCCAGAGAGCTTCTGCTCTCTGGAAAGCCCCGGTCGACCGGGCCGGTCGACGGGGCCGGTCGACCGGCAGAGAGACCTGCTCTCTGTTCCAGGGTCTCGGTCGACCGGGCGGTCGACCTCTGCCCCAACGGTCAGAAATCTGACCGTTGGCGGTCGACCGGGCGGTCGACCGTCAGGCCATCTGGCTCCCAACGGCTAGTTTTTCTAGCTCTATAAATTGGGGCATTTGGGGGCTGTTTTCAACAAGATTTTAAGTGAATTTTTACACCAGTTTTACCTACTCTTTCAAGAGGTTTTCTCCACTTATATTAGAGCCAATATTTCCAATCAAAAGGGGAGTTTTATCAAGAGTGTTTAAAAGTGATTTTTTGGAGTTTTCCTCCACCATTTCAATCCTTATTTTCTCACACAACACTCGAGCATCCATTGATATATTCATCCTATAGGAGTGTTCTTGTGAGAATTTTTATTGGTTATCAAAGTGTTTAGATCACCAAGAGTTCTTTCTTGTACTTTGAGGAGGCGGACAAGTGTGTTCGCGGTGTTTCGAGTTCGTGTGTGAACTCGGTGTTTGAGGTGCGGCCTCGGCGAGCTAGTGAGCTTGCGGTGTGTTCTTGCGGGAACGAATGAAGGGACTACGGAGTCCAAGAGCTTGTAGGTGTTGCGGCACCAAATGATCCGGTGGGATCGATTTTAGTGGAAATTCTTCATAGTGTTGAAGGCGGGGATGTAGAGCAAGTGTGCTCGAACCTCGAAACAAATCTCCCGTGTTTGTGATTGCTTTCTCTCTCTATCTCTTACTTATCTTTATATCGTGCATGCTATTATTGTCTTTATCTTTATCTGCTTGATATATTGTGTGCTTATTGTTATATGCTTGGGGATTGTTTGCTAACACTAGTTTTCAACCAAGAGAGCCAACGCGGCACCTCAATTCTTATTTAGAGGAATCTTGAGGAGTTAGTTCAGAGCCCTTCATGGGGAATTCGGCTACACTCTTGTGTTAAACTTGGTGTTTAGTTTAATAAGTTTTTAATTCCGTATTTGGTGACCATTAGATTAGCCATCACCTATTCACTCCCCCTCTAGGTGATTTACAATTGGTATCAGAGCCAAGTGCTCTTGATTTGGGTCTTACAACCTAGAGTTAAAGATCCTCATTTTTAGGCTAATCACAATATTTGTACACACACCATGGACTTCGTCACCACCCACCTTTGACATTCTTAACATCCAAACTTGGAAGGTTAAGATGTCTTTATTCCTCAAGGCCCTAGGCATTCATGTTTATTTTGCCACTACTAGAGATTCTTATTGTTTAGATGGCAACAATATTGAGGCTAATGCAAAAGCCCTACATGCTTTAAGATCTACCCTAAATGATGTTTATTTATCTAGGGTTGCTAATCTTGATTCGGCTTTTGAAGTTTGGAACTCGTTGATCTCCCTTGGCGAAAAAGAACAATACTATGTGGGGAGCGACTCGGATGTTGGAAGCAATACTTCCAACGTGTGCTACATGGTCCAAGGGGATAACCCCTTGAGGTAACTACCGAATCCGAGGTAGAAGAAGATGACATGCCATATGATGAGCTCACATCTTTTTGTCAACAATTACTTGAAAAATATGACATGCTTAAGAAAGATAATAAGAAAATGAAAAACAAATTTGATGCCATGTTAAATGAAAAAGATTCTTTGCAAGAAAAATTTGAAAATGTTTTAAAAGAAAATGAGTCTTTTAAACATAAAGTTGCATGTTTTGAAAAAGAAAATGAAAATTTGAAAAATGAGAATGTTTCTTTATTGTCTAAATTGAATGATTTGTGTGAAGGAAACACTACTTTGAAAAATAAAGTTATTTTGGTAGAAAAACAAAAAGAAGTTGCTTTAAATGAAAACACTTCTTTAAAAAGAAAAATGATTGAAAAAGAAAAAGAAAAAGTTTCTTAAAAGATTAAGAAAAATGATTCTCATTCTCATCATGCTTTACATGCCACTACTAATGAGATGAAATTTTTAAAAAATAAAATAGATTGTTTGAGCTCAACTTTGAGCACATGTGCATTTAATCATAAGAGATTGGAGACCTTGTTTTCAAAGAAACAAACTCCACATATTCATGCACATCACCCTCATGCATATTCACTTTTTGCACGTCATGATCACACACATACACATATGCATGCTAGAGTGTACAAATGTACACATTGTGACCGTAAAGGCCATTTAGCAAAATTTTGTTATGATAAGATTAATTCTTTAAATTTTGCTAATAATAAAAATGTTTGGGTTCCTTACTAGACTAACCCCCAAGGACCCAAAGAAAATGGGTACCAAAATCCCCACCTTGTGTTTTTGATGTAGGTGAGGGCTCTCACATGACGTGAGAGGGATGGTGCCTTGGTGGTGGTTGCATGGACTAGAAGGACACATATTTGATGCACCGCTATCAAGGAGGTTTGGTGGGACAACCACTATGTTTTGGAGACTTAGAGCATAGTTCTTTGGTTTGGTAACTATCTCTAAAACTCCTATTTTAGTTTACATGCTTATTCATATATGATATCTTTAGCATGTTCATGTTTTTGTGCTTCATGTGATAAATACTAGTTTAAATGTAGTTTTTATCAAAACTTGGATGTATACTTGTACAAGTAGTGAGCAACAATTTGATTCATATATGTTTGCACTTCATTGTTCATTTGTACTCACTATATGCACATGTATAGCCTAGTTTTGATGATTTTCTCATTTACACTTGTTTTGCAAATTTTCATGTTTTGCTTCATGTACATGTATTTTATATTCAAATCTAATAAATATACATGTATACCCCATGAGTCATTTGCCTTCATGAAATTTATATTATGGACTCTTTTTATGTTTGGGATATGTATGCATATTGTTAGTTTTGGATAAATCATACATATACCTAGAAGTTTATTTTAAGATGAAAAATGAATTTTATGATTTTCACCTTTATATGAAAAATGAAATTTCATGTTTTGATAAAAATGATATTCATGTTTGTTTTTGAGCTTCGTTGATTATCTTCATGAAAAATGCTAATTACATGATTTTTGTACACTCACACTTTATTTGTTTATTCATGACTTTTTTCATGATTCTTTTTAGGTTTATCGATTTTGAGTGTCAACTCTTGTGTATTTGGTATGATTCATGAAAAATATATAATTTGGTTTCATGTTTTGAAGGATCTTTAACTAGTTTTTCAAAATTACTTTTAACTAGTTATTGTTCTTCAATTATTAGTTTATGAGTTATATACTTGAATTTACATTATTATTTTCAATTGGTATCTTAATTGATATTCTTTTTGTATATACTCATATTTTGTTTTCTATATATGTATGCTTCATAATTTTCATAATATCAATTTCTATTGGTACTTTCATTCTCATACATATATATGTTTTATTTGTGCTTGATTAAAAATTGATTTACATATTTAAAGCACAAAATTTGTTTATGCTAAGCTTAATTCAAATCTTTATTTTCAATTGATTTCTCAATTGATATTTTAATAAGCTTATGCATTATTTTTAAAATTGGTATTTTTATTGATATAAAAAATGTGCAATAATCTTCATTTGGTATCTATTGATTGCAATTGGTATCAAAATAACTTGCAATAATTTTCGTTTGGTATCAATATGATTCTATTTTGATTAAGAAATTCAAAATTTATAATGTTTATTTACAATGATATCTTAAAATTTGATTACAATTGGTATCTTAAAAATTTTGTTTATAAGATATCTCAAAATTTGTTTTATTAAGAAAAATTCAAAATCTTTTAATAAGGAAAATTAAAAATGTTTTGATTTGTATTGCCTATTTGCAAGGAGAGCTTAACATCTCTTCACATATAGATTCATATTGAGTGTATCTTATATTGAGGAGCTTGACAACTCTTCTTTATGTGGTATACGTGTGTAGGGGGAGCTTCACATCTCCTCTTATGCATTACATATTATGCGTTATGTGAATTAGGGCTTGTCATCCCTCTTTCATGTAATGTATATGTGTAGGGAAGCTAACTTAGCGTCTTCCTCTTCATGAATGTGTATTGCATATATCCTTTATTGATTTGTTTTATGTCACCCCTTTTATTGGTTTTTGCTTTTGACAAAAAGGGGGAGAACATTTTTTCTTTACTTTAACCCCTTGTTGATGATTGACAAAAAGGGGGAGAAGTATTTGAGAAGTTTTTAATATATATGCATGTTTTCCTTACTTTATTCTTAAAGGGGGAGTAGTATTTATGTTTGTGCATATATGTTTTGTATTGCAAATAGGAGAAAAAAATTTGACGTGTTTTATGTTTGTTCATGCATGTTTTATCTCCTTACATTTGCATACATGTTTAGATAGTTTATGTGCTTCATTGCCATATCTTATTGTTTATTGTTATGCATGAGTTAAGGGGGAGCTTCCTTGAAGCTTTACGTTAATCCATGCATATATAACTTCATGAGTTTTTTCATCATCTAAAAGGGGGAGATTGTTGGCCCAAAGGCCCATCACTCTAGTTTTGATGATGATCAACTCATGTAGTTATAGTACTAGTGATCTTGTGTTCATTTAGTTTCAGATTTGTGATCAAGATCTTAGTAGGTGTGTAGCTTCAATAAAGGATTTAAAGTCAAGTTTTGGAGCTAGAACGGTTTGATTTAAGAGCTTGTGCATCAAGACCACATCAAGTACTCAAGAGGAGTGTTGCTCTATGGATCGTGTTTGGACCAAGTCAAGAAGATGAGAAGACTTCAAGTGAAGACCTTCAAGATTAAGACTTGTGTCTAGGTTTGTTTTATAAGATTTTATTTTTAGATAAAATGTAAAGGATAGAATAGTTGGTGGATTGCTCAAGTATATCTTACACACACACTCTCTTGATTTAGATAAGTTTTCATAAAAGAATTTTTATTTTGGAAAAATACAAAAGAGTTTTCTTTTTGAAAAAATACCGGTTTGGTTTTTGGTATTCAAAGTATACATGTGTTGTTAACCAAAACCATTTTAGAGCTTAATATCAAAAACATAGATACTTCATCATGTATGTGTAGTGGATCATATCTATACACTCTATGCTTTAAAAGTTGTTTAAATATCTTGTTTTTGTATTTGGAGAAGTTTTGGAAAAACAAATTTTGGAAAAATACAGTTTTCGTTTTTAGCCAAAATTTTTAAGTTACAAAAATAGTTCAAAATGTTTGTAACATGTCTTGATTTTGTGCAAGCATGTTTGATTATCAAAGTATAATGTTAAAACTATTTTTGTAGATTTTTCATGATTTTATGGGATTTTATTTGTGTTAAAATACCAAGTTTTTAATCCCTGAAATAGTCTGGTCTGTCTTCTGCCGGTCGACCGGACCGGTCGACCGAGCTTGAAGTCGGTCGACCGGGCCGGTCAACCGACGTGTACAGACGTGCACGCCAGACAGTGCTGGAGGGCCGGTCGACCGACCCGGTCGACCGCCAGAGAGCTTCTGCTCTCTGGAAAGCCCCAGTCGATCGGGCCGGTCGACCGGCAGAGAGACCTGCTCTCTGTTCCAGGGTCTCGGTCGACCGGCTGGTCGACCGCTGCCCCAACGGTCAGAAATCTGACCGTTGGCGGTCGACCGGGTGGTCGACCGTCAGGCCATCTGGCTCCCAACGGCTAGTTTTTCTAGCTCTATAAATTGGGACATTTGGGGGCTGTTTTCAACCAGATTTTAAGTGGATTTTTACACCAGTTTTACCTACTCTTTCAAGAGGTTTTCTCCACTTATATTAGAGCCAATACTTCCAATCAAAAGGGGAGTTTTATCAAGAGTGTTTAAAAGTGATTTCTTTGAGTTTTCCTCCACCATTTCAATCCTTGTTTTCTCACACAATACTTGAGCTATCCATTGATATATTCATCCTATAGGAGTGTTCTTGTGAGAGTTTTTATTGGTAATCAAAGTGTTTAGATCACTAAGAGTTCTTTCTTGTACTTTGAGGAGGCGGACAAGTGTGTTCGCGGTGTTTCGAGTTCGTGTGTGAACTCGGTGTTTGAGGTGCGGCCTCGGCGAGCTAGTGAGTTTGCGGTGTGTTCTTGCGGGAACAAGTGAAGGGACTAGGGAGTCCAAGAGCTTGTAGGTGTTGCGGCACCAAGTGATCCAGTGGGATCCATTTTAGTGGAAATCCTTCATAGTGTTGAAGGCGGGGATGTAGAGCAAGTGTGCTCGAACCTCGAAACAAATCTCCCGTGTTTGCGATTGCTCTCTCTCTATCTCTTACTTGTCTTTATATCTTGCATGCTATTATTGTCTTTATCTTTATATGCTTAATATATTGTGTGCTTATTGTTATATGTTTGGGGATTGTTTGCTAACACTAGTTTTCAACCAAGAGAGCCAACGCGGCACCTCAACTCTTATTTAGAGGAATCTTGAGGAGTTAGTTCAGAGCCCTTCACGGGGAATTCGGCTACACTCTTGTGTTAAACTTGGTGTTTAGTTTAATAAGTTTTTAATTCCGCATTTGGTGACCATTAGATTAGCCATCACCTATTCACCCCCCTCTAGGTGATTTACAGGAAGTGAGGTTCTTATTGGGTAGAACCTATCCTGCAATGATACAGGTTGAGCCAAAACTTTAAAATCACCTGGGGGTGAATAGGTGATAATGCTAATCAATGCACAAATAAAAATTATGATGCAACAATCTCCCAAAACAAGACTAGAAGCCGGATTCCCCGTGAAGGGCTCTGAACTCCTTCCTCGTGATTCCTCTGGATATGAGTTGGAGGTGCACAATGCAATCTTGTTGTATGGGACTATGATTGACAAGATGAATGAAAATAAGTGAATATTGCAATGAAAATAGAGAGCAAGTAATAAGAGCAATGAAAGTAAAGCAAGAAGCAAGAGCAAGTAAACCAAACGCAAACACCGAGAATTTTTCCGAGGTTCGAGCACCCAGCTCTACGTCCCCGCCTTCCCCAGAAGGATTTCTAACCACTATAACTTCACAAAGATGTTACAAATACACCGGAGTACCCAACTCCACAATCTCAAGTACAAGTTCTCTCTTGGTGATCAAAAGACCACAAACTCTCTTTTGAAAATGTCTCTTCCCTTACAAAAATCCTTGTAGAATGATGAGAGGATTGAAGCTCTTGTGTGTAAGTGAAAAGAGAAAGGTAATCAGAGAGTATTGAAAAACACTTCAGAAAATGAGAGAAATTTTCAGCACAAAAACCAAGAAACAAAGCTCTTTTGAATGCCTTAAACTTTTGAAACTTTTGCAAATTTTTCTTGTGATCAACCTCTCCCTAAACACCCCTATTTATAGTAGAGGGCTAGGGTTTAAAGATAAAACTCACTTAAGGCTAATTAGGAAGTATTAGGATCAGTAAATATCATTTAAACCCTTTTTAGAAAGAAAAAGATAAAAATAAAACAGCTCAGAAAACTAGCCGTTACTGTTCAAATGGCTCTCTCGGTCGACCGAAGTACAAAAAATAAGAGCCGTTGCCTGCTCTCGGTCGACCGAAAAATACAGAGAGCAAACGACTTACAGTCAGGCAGGTTTCGGTCGACCGCTCGGTCGACCGTGAAACGTGCACACGGATACGCACCTGCTGCCAGAACCTCGGTCGACTGAGACGGTCGACCGACTTGACCTGACACAGGGTCGGTCGACCGGCTCAGGTCAAAAGTCAAAACTGAAACAGAATTTTGAAGGGGATTTGAAATCTAACAAAATAGTTTTGATTTGAAACATGTATAATACCCAAAATTGAGTTTATAAACAAGAGGCTTTAAATTAAAATAATTTTTACATATTTATAGGAAATATTCTTGGAAATGATATGTGCGCAAAAAAATGTGTGTGAACGAGCTTCAAACCTATTCACTATTCTTTAACAAAACTATAAAAGTAGGAACAAATCTAATGAAGTCTCTTGAGCAATCTTGATCCATGCAATGCCTCGCTAGAGCCTTCTCTTCTATGTTCCTTCCTTGATGCGCCATTTGCCTTATTTGCTTCATGAGCCTAGAATCCTTGCAAACGCTAAGCAATGGCCTCCAAATATGGTACTAACCTGAAACTTATCTTGAACAAACTAATTAGTACCAAATAGCTCTTATTTGTTTTGTTATCATCAAAACTCTAAACAAATGGAGAGTGTAACCTTTTGGGCCAACAATCTCCCCTTTTTTTATGATGACAAAACAAATAAGCTATAATACAAATAAAAGAGAGGGTGTAAGCTTCCCCTCAAATTATGCCATGTTAAACAAAGAAAAACCATATGAGCTGCAAGCAAAAACCATGAGACTAAAAATCATAAACACCATAAGATATAAAACACTTGCAAAATACTAAAACTCAAATACAAGAATTATGAAAACACATCAAAAACTAAAAACATATACATATATAAACTCCTTCTCCCCCTTTTTGTCATACATCAAAAAGGGTTAAGAAAACATTTTTATTCAATAACACAAACATTAAGTTCACCACAAATAAAAGAAAATCTAGCAAAATCAAGTGATTTAGTGAAAATATCGGCAAGTTGCAAATCCGTAGAAACATAATCAATATCTATATCTCCTTTCTCAAAATGATCTCTAAGAAAGTGATATATAATCTCAATGTGCTTGGTCTTACTATGTTGATTTGCATTCTTAGTCATATGTATAGTACTAGTTGTTGACACTTAAAAAAGACAAGATTCTCATTGGTCCGAACGATGTCTAAACTTGTTGACATTTACAAAAGACAAGGGACAGACGAGCTGAAGACCAGTTTTCGCCCACCTCCAAGGGACAAAGAAGCGGTTTGGACTCCACTGATCCAGCAAGCAGAACAGTGAACCCGGATTATTTCTAAACAGACCTCAGCAGGTCTAAAATACTAGCATTTAGCATTACATTAGCCCAAGGGGATAGCCTCGTTTGAGAGGCTAGCATCATCCAGAGCATCGCCAGGAAGCTGACTGATAGCTTCGCCGAAAAGCCTCTTTTCGGACTTCGCTAGGAATTGCCTCTAGCTCCGCTATGAGCTTCAAAGCGGGCAGCTCCGCTATCAGCCTGCTATGGTCAACCTTTGACCAATCAAAATCTCCTGATCAAATCCAATCGGGATTCAAATATGGCAGGTGATTGCCGCAATCTCTTGACTCTCTTGAAACGAGTAAGAGGATCAAGGAGAATCCCCCAACAATATGGAAAGGATCAAAACAGATCAACCGACTTGCCATTTTCTAGCTCCGCAGAAGCTATCCTAGCCTCGCAGTAAGGCTACTTTCCAGATTCAAACAGATTCGGTTCAATCTGTTTCCATATCTTCAAAGGGGACGATTATACCCTTGCTTTCCTTATAAATAGCCCGCCAGGGGTACAAGGAGAGAGAGGGAGGAAGGCATAGGGAGATCGATCGATAAAAAAAAAAAAGAAGAGAGAAGACTCCACAAGCAGAGGCTTTTTCACGACGCACCGTGCGCTCCCGAATTCAGAGACCTTTTAGAGAATTGCTCTCTCTAACCAGGGTGTTGATACCCTAACGTCGTCCTTCCTCTCAAGGAATCTCCGGAACCAGGCGAGAAGGAATTCCTTATCGAAGGCGATTTTGAGAAGCAGCAAGAGGGTTCTACCAACCTTCTGTTCTCTGATTCCCCGAACCAGGCGAGAAGGGAATCTCATCGCTCGCATCGTCAAAGGGACAAAGTGATCGCGCGCTGACCAGACTCCTATCGGCACATTTTCCCAGAATCTCTGAGGAGATCTACTTGTAATCTTTTGAGAATACTTGTAATTTAGCTCCTCAAACTTTTATTTGTAAGTTTTCCCCCTTTGCAAACATAATGGAAAACAAGATGGCGACTCCGCTGGGGATTGTATTCTCCTCTGCTGAGAATCAAGTGTCGCAATGCGACGAACAGACCTTTGGGTCTATCTCTGAATTCAGAAAAGCCGGTGCAGCCAGATCTTCTCTGGCTAAATCTTCAAGCAAAGTCTCTGCGGAGACGGAAAAGGTCCTCTGCGAATCTGCCGCAGTTCTCTGGCGCAACAAGGAAACATGCCCGCAGCCCAGATCCTGCAGTTTTGAGAGCCTGGTTATCCAGATCGATCAAGTAAGATTTGAAGAAGTCCTCTCTGGGGGTGGCCTGACGCTTCGAGCACGGAAGCACAGGAAGGTCTTCATGACCAAGGTTTCAAATCAGAAACCAGAGGCAGAATTTTGCCAGCACCCCACAGCCCCGCTTGTGGCTATTCAGGTTCCTTGCGAACCTAGGCGTCCCCTGTCAAGGCTGATATGGAAGCCTAAACAGGAGTCTTCAACCAAAGCTCCCGGAGTAGTCATGTCGAGACTGCGCCTCTCCCGCGAAGAAAAGGGTAAGATGCCCATCTGCCTTGACGATGCTGCCAGCCATGAAGTCACGACTGCAATCATACCGTCACCTGAATCAAGGGCAGCAAAGCCTCCTGTTAGCCTCGCTCGCACAAGCGAAGCTATTGTATCACAACAAATTCACTGGGTTCGCGGCCGCAAGGCTAAGACCGCAGTGTTATCTGAGGTTGATCCCCTTCGCAGCAGAATAGCGGGCAAAGCACCACAGCGTGCTCCGCTTCCCGATTCATCAGGCACTAAGCTCGCACCTGTCGGCAAAGCTATCGCCAAAGTACTATTCAGTACTAATCCCTTCTGCAGGGATAAGAAGAACGGAGCATCATCCCTTGTACGCTCCAGAAAGGCCTCTCCACGGGGTTGTTCAGGCTCTGTTGAGCCTAACCTGCGACAATTCTTGGCAAACAAGTGGGAATTGGAGTCTCTCCAAACCACTTCCCCTTGTTGTCAAAGAGGATGCCGACTTGTGACAATCCATTCAGCCCATTGTCGGCAATATCCAATCAAGATGGCACCTCCACACCGTCAATCGGTGTTTGACCGGTTGTCCGCACGTGCCATAAAGAAACATCATGAAAGGAGTGCTTCGCGAGGCCCAGCCTTCGCGTCCGTCAACATGACCGGAAGAGGACGAGAGCGACACAGGGAAGGTCATACATCTGATGATACCCCTTTCGGCTCCCCAGATCCAGATTATAGCCCGGGCTTAGGTGAAGTCTTGGTGCGCGAAGAAGGTGTTTTCCGAAACACCAGATCCAGGGTAGCGATACCCTATAATTATGAGCAGCCTTCTTCCTCAAAGGCCCTAATCTCGCCACAGTCCAGACGATCACCCCAATCATCTGATGGAGAAGATGAAGACAGCGGGTATGCCTCTTCAGCAACAGTCAGTTCTGTGCGAACGGGCAAAGCATCGGTTAATATGGCCGATAACGCCAATGACGATCTTCGTCAGCATTTGGAAGCTCAGGAGCAGACCTCTAGAACTCAGCAAGAGGCCCTGGACAATATTCAACAGATGCTCGCTCAGCTCCTCAGCAATCGGAATGATGATACCGGGAGTAATCATGACGAGGAAGGGCATCTCAGCAATGATCCGCCCAAGACGGAGAAATCTAAGGGAGGCTCTTCCCTGGATGCCGAAGTCCTTAAAGGCCTTCAAGCTCAAATCGCATCCCTAGCTCAGAGGGATGAATTAAAGAAGGTAGGGGCAGTCCGTCCTTATCCGCTGGAGTGGGATTCGGTGCCATATCCGCCAAAGTTCAAACCACCAACGTTGCATACGTATGATGATAAGAGCTCGCCCAATCAGCACATCTACTATTTCCGGTCCCAGACCGGTAATGTTCTAAACAACGACGCCATCATGGCTAGGTTGTTCATCGGCACCTTGAAAGGGGTGGCGTTCGACTGGTTCCGAAGCCTTCCTCAGGACTCTATCAATTCCTGGGTTGACCTGGAAACTCGGTTCCTCTCTCGCTTCTATGAGGATGACACCGAAGTGACCATGGACAAGCTCCTTTCCACTGTACAGAGGAAAGACGAATCTGTCCGTGAATACATTGAGCGGTTCAGAAATCTATCTCTGATGTGCCCAGCAGGGATGCCATTACCCATGCTCTTACAGACATGCAGGCACAACTTCCTGGATCAAGTAGAAGTCCGCATGGGGGCTGTCAAAGCCCATACTTGGAAAGAATTGGTCGAACAAGCTGAGATAGCCGAGAAATCGGCTAAGAAGTTCGAGCCATCCGCCCCTAGAAGCAAATGGGGCACAAACAACAAAGGGCGTAGCGATCTCCCGCAGTCTTCCCAAGCTAAAGGGAAGGAGATTATGTCCGTCGAGCTGACCGGGGACATGCAGTCAAAGGCCAAGAAGAGCGGCGTCAACAGCCAAGAGCCCAAGTTTCCTCCGAAGCAGTACTCCTTCAGAGATGACCAGGTGGTCACGATATTCCATCTGCTCCACAAAGGGAACAAAATGAAGCTACCGGATGCTCGGCGTCCCAATGAGATAGGGCGTACAAACGACCCTAAATACTGCCTCTACCACAGGATGATCCACCATCCTACTGACAAGTGCTATGTTCTCAAGGATAGAATTCAAGCTTTGGTCGACGCCGGAGTCCTCACATTGAAGACGGAACAGAAGAAAGTCACTGCCAATATGGTGACTCTTGAGTTCGGCACTGCTCAGAAGGTCACAGTTCCCGACGGGACCTATCCAGCCCCCATACCGCGGTTGGAAGTCAAGCATTCTTCAACCATAGCTAAAGATGGCAAGGGTCTCGTCCCCTTGACATTGGAGACAGGAGAAGTTATGTGGATACACCCTGACCTCGTCCAAGACGTACAGCGGACGTCGAAGAACTCCAGCAAAAAGGGCAAGTCCTGTAATGTCATCACTGTCCTGCCAGATGATGGTAATCTTACTTCGGCTTCCCTCAGCGATTCAGAAGAAGAGAAGCATGCCTGTACAGCGCAGGCAGATGCACCTCAACAGACGGGCACCCGGTCTGGAAAGTCATACTTAAGGCAGTATGACAAGTCTACTGACGAGATACAACAGCAAACGACGTCAGTACCAATGCCGACATCTGCTCCAGTTCTAACCAAAGGGAAAGAGAAGCCTAAGGAAGTGCGGTTCGACCATGTGTTGAAGAAACCGCCAGGCCAAGGGTTAGCCACGCCCTTTCGCTTTGATATATTGGCCCACTTAGCCAATATCCCGGCTCGTATCACAATACACGAGCTCCTTCGTCTCTCTAAAGAGACAAGAGAGGCACTCAGAGATGCGCTGGCCAACTCGGAGTCCTTTCTGACATGCATGCCTGAGGTTCCTGGTGATGAGATGCGGCCTTCCTGCTCAGAGTGCCATCACGCACAATCCAAGGTGCCTGCTATTACCTTTACGGCGGAAGATATGCTTCTCAAAGACAACAAGCATGATCGACCTCTGTACTATACCGGATATATCGGTTCAACATGTATTGAAAGAGTACAAGTAGATCCGGGGTCTGCACTCAGCATCATCCCCAAAAGGCTCCTCTATTTCCTCGGCATACCATTGTACAGGTTGTCCGCAACCACCACTACAATATATGGTTTCAACGCCGGGAGCAGCCATCCGCTTGGAAAGATTCGGCTCCGCTGCAGAATCGGAAGCTTGAAGTCAGAAGTGACGTGCTATGTCATTGATGCTGACACATCATACAACCTGCTACTGGGACGACCATGGATCCATGCCAACTGGATCGTTCCTTCCACTCTCCATCAGTGCTTCAAGTATGTTGAGGATGATGCGACAGTACGAACTGTCTTCGCTGAGAAGCAACCCTTCAAGGGGTGGAAAACTACTTCACTGATGCTCTCCTATATCAAGAGGCTAGTGGAACGCCGGGAGAAACATTGCCAGACGATGATGAAAGTGGCAATGAGGCGGATTCGGAATCCGAAACGGGCATGCCAGCCATTCTGATTGGCGAGCCAATTGTAGCATGCTTTAATGATCCCCGATGTAAGATCCCTCCTGAGGAGGAAGGCGAATGGATAATCAATGATAATATTTCTTTTGATTATCCTGCGAGCATCGAGTCGATTAAATCCATGATGGATGGCTCTCTTCATATGCCCGTACATGAGCCGAGTGTGGCTAGCACATCTGTGGAAGCCGTAGAAGGGGCCACGCTGGTAGTCCCTCCGTCCAAGCAAGGTCAGGCGCCGATAATCTTCGGCAGAGCCCGGCCAGGGAGATTCTCAACTACAGACTCAAGCTCAGAGTCGGATGCTCCACAGTTCTTTCATTACGCGCCATCAGCGCGCCATATAATGAAGAAGATGGGTTACAACCTGAAGCAGGGAGCGGGCCTAAACTTCGGAAAAGGAAGACGCGGCTTGATGCGTAACTCCGTCCCAAGAGGGAAACCTGCAAATTACTATGATAGTACACGCAGGGGGTTAGGGTACGTCACACCCACATCATCAACAACAGTTCAGGTCAAAGGCGATGGATCGATCCCATCACAGTCGGCCTCATCCTCCGAATGGGATTCTGATGTCCGCATAGGAGGGATATTCGAAAGCCTCATGACTTCAAGCAGTCAGTTGGAACCCGCAGAGGTTGCCGATGAGGAATCATGGGCCCAGCAATTGAGCCTTCAATGGGAGAAGCGGTTTGAGCTGTGCGAGCCACCTACCGAAGACAAGGTGATCCAGGTCAACTTGGGCAGTCAAGATCATCCCAAACCGATTTTCATAAGTGAAAGCCTATCACTTATCGAAAAGGAAGAATTGATAATGCTCGTAAAAGAGTATATAGATGTCTTCGCCTGGAGCTATGAAGACATGCCTGGACTTGATCCACAGGTCGCTATGCACCGTCTAAACATCAAGCCCGACGTTAAGCCAGTCAAGCAGCAACAACGTCGGTTCCGCCCAAACATCATGGAGGCTATTGAAGCCGAAGTTCATAAGCTCATTGCTTGTGGCTTCATCCGGGAGGAACAACATCCAGATTGGGTGGCTAACATAGTCCCCGTCCTCAAGAAGAATGGGAAAATACGGATCTGCATCGACTACCGTGATCTCAATACGGCCTGTCCCAAGGATGAATTCCCACTGCCGATCACTGATGTCATGATCGACAACACATGCGGGTTCGAAAGGATGTCTTTCATGGACGGCTTCTCAGGGTACAACCAGATCAAGATGTATCATGATGACGAGAAGCATACTTCTTTCCGAACGCCATTGGGGGTATACTGCTACACTGTAATGCCCTTCGGACTGAAGAACACCGGAGCAACCTACCAGCGGGCGATGAGCATGATCTTCCGCGACCATCTCCGAAAGACGGTGGAATGCTATGTTGACGACATTGCCGTCAAAAGCCGCAGCAAAAATTAACATCTTCGCGATCTGAGAACGATGTTCGACATAATGCTGGCTCATCAGCTGAAAATGAACCCGACAAAATCCTTCTTGGGAGTGTCCAGCGGCAAATTCCTTGGGTTCATTGTTACATCAAAAGGGATCCATCTGGACCCAGACAAAGTCAAAGCCATACAGGACATGCATCCACCGAGGAACCTCAAAGAGCTCCGAGGCTTGCAAGGCAGATTAGCCTACGTCAGAAGATTCATAGCAAATCTTTCGGGCCGTTGCCAGCCCTTTACCCGTCTCATGAAAAAGGGTACTGCCTTCATATGGGACCAAGCCTGTCAAGAAGCTTATGAAGACATTAAGAGGTATCTCACAAAACCTCCGGTCTTAGTGGCCCCTACATCAGGGAAACCATTCTTGCTTTATGTAAAAGCTCTGGACTATTCCCTCGGTGCCCTCCTCGCTCAAAAGGACGACAATGGTCACGAGCAGGCCATTTATTATCTGAGCAGGACTCTCATAGGAGCGGAATCTCGCTACAATCCTATTGAGAAAGAGTGTTTAGCTCTCGTCTTCGCTGTCCAGAAGACGCGACATTATTTGGTTGGCCAAACCATACATGTCATCTCCAGGGTGAACCCTTTACGTCTTCTCGTGACGAAGCCAGGGTCGCTGAATTCAAGGTTGGCTAAATGGGCACTTCTGTTGTCTCAATACGACATGACCTTTACTCCTCAGAAGGCAGTTAAAGGCCAGGCCCTTGCAGAGTTCTTAGCTGCTCACCCAGTTCCAGAACATTCAAAACTTCACGAAGACATCCCTGATGAAGTCTTCGAGTCTAATGCAACCTCAGCAGAGGAAGTGTGGCAGATGTTCTTCGACGGAGCATCGCGGATGGGCCACAAAGGGAAGATTGTCGCCGGAGTGGGGGTTGTGTTCATCTCCCCACAGGATCATATCCTTCCCAGAGCATTCTCCTTGACAGAATCATGCTCTAATAATGTAGCGGAATACAATGCTCTGCTCATCGGTCTCCAGCTCGCCCAGGGAATGGGGGTACGTTACCTCGAAGCTTACGGCGATTCAAAGCTGGTCATCAGTCAAGTCAAAGGCGAATATGAAGTCCGCCATGAAAACCTGGTGCCTTATTATCATACAGCCATCGAATTGGCTAGCTTATTTGAAGGCTTCTACATCGGGCATGTGTCCCGATCTCAAAATACCAAGGCGGATGCTCTCGCTGCATTAGCGATGACGCTAGCCTTACCGGCCGATACCGAGTATCACCTCACAGTCGCAACCCGGCATCTCGTATGCTCCAAGCATATGCTAAGGATCCAAGAGGTCCATAATATCTCCGTGGATCTTGAGCCGAGGGATTGGCACTTCCCCCTCATTGACTACGCTCTGCACGGTCTGCTTCCAGACGATCCCAAAGAAGCGGCGTCCATCAGACGAAGGTCGCTCCGTTTCTACTATGATCCCACTTTGAAGACACTCTACCGTCGTTCATATGACGGTGTCCTCCTCCGTTGTCTCTCTTATTCAGAGGCACAGGAAGTGCTTAAAGAAGCACATGATGGCATTTGCGGAGCTCACCAGCCGGGTCCAAAGCTTAAAGACAGGCTGCACAGACTTGGGTACTACTGGCCGACCATGATGGCCGATGCCACCCAATATGCACGAAGGTGTATGGCGTGCCAGGTCCATGCAGACTTCATACACCAACCTTCGGAGTTGCTCCACCCTACTGTTGCTTCATGGCCATTTGAAGCATGGGGAATCGATGTCGTAGGGCCAATCAGTCCCTCTTCGGCAAGAGGTCACCGGTTTATCCTGGCAATAACCGATTACTTCTCAAAATGGGCGGAGGCCACACCGTTGGCCGAAGTTAAAACCTCCAATCTGGTTAGCTTCATCAAACACCATGTCATCCATCGATTTGGTGTACCCAGACGGATCATCCATGACAATGGTCCCCAGTTCGTAAGCCAAGGGTTCTATCGGTTCTGCGATAAATACCGAATTCAAAATGTGGCTTCAACCGCCTACAATCCTGCCGCCAATGGTTTAGCAGAAGCATTCAACAAGACAATCATCAAGCTGCTCAAGAAGTTTGTCTCCTCGAACAAGCGAGATTGGGACGAAAAGCTCGGTGAATGCCTTTGGGCCTACCGGACTACGGTTCGGACACCGACAGGCAATACGCCTTTCTCCCTGGTATACGGGTGCGAAGCGGTCATCCCATTGGAAATCCAGGTGCCATCATTGCGAGTAGCCCTGACTACTAAAATGACATCAGAAGATAATGATCGCTTGCGTCTTCAAGAGCTCGAAGCCCTGGACGAGAAGCGGCTGCAAGCTCAGCAACACATCGAGCTGTATCAGGCTCGGATGTCAAAAGCCTTCAATAAGAAGGTCAAGCAGAGAGTCTTCCACAAAGGAGACCTAGTCTTAGCCGTCAGACGACCGATGATTATGACGCACAAGACCAAAGGCAAATTTCAGCCTAAATGGGAAGGACCGTTTGTGATAGAGACAGTCTATTCAAACGGAGCATACCGCCTTACAACTGCAGATGGCGACCTCCTCATGATGCCGATCAATGGCAAGTTCTTAAAAAAGTACTATCCTTAATCAAGGATCCTGCTCTCGATCAAGTTAACATTACACCTCTGATCGAGATCCGCGCGTCCGGAATGCGCACAAAGAGAGCCTCTCTCTTTCTCCAAGCATATCAAACCTGTTGATAGCTGGGGGTTTGCTTAAAATCCCAAGGGACCTGCTCCCACTTGATTCCCTCTCCAGAATCACCTACCAATTCTCATCCATAGAATGGTAGGACCACATATATTCCGCTGTTACGTTAACATTAAACCTATGACAGCAGTCCCCTCATTTCTCCTCATGAGAGCGAGACCTCCAAAGTCACTTACCAATTCTCATCCATAGAATGGTAGGACCATACATATTCCGCTGTTACGTTAACATTAAATCTATGACAGTGATTCCCTCGTTTCTCCCCGTGAAAACGAGACTCTTCCCAAACTCCATTGCAATATTGAACTTAGTGGCGTCTCAATTGGTTACGTCATTGCGACCTCTGAACCAGCAGACAGCTAAGTCTCAATCCCGAGTCCTGTTGACATTTACAAAAGACAGGTCCCGATACTCGTTGACATTTACAAAAGACGAGTATCACCTATTTTGAGGCTTGGTGGCTTCTCAACCAGTTACGTCATTGCGACCTCTGAACTGGCAGATAGCCAAGTCTCATCTACCATTGAGCTTAGTGGCGTCTCAATTGGTTACGTCATCGCGACCTCTGAACCAGCAGACAGCTAAGTATCAATCCCGAGTCCTGTTGACATTTACAAAAGACAGGTCTCGATACTCGTTGACATTTACAAAAGACGAGTATCACTCATTGTTGAGCTTGGTGGCTTCTCAACCAGTTATGTCATTGCGACCTCTGAACTGGCAGATAGCCAAGTTTCATCTACCATTGAACTTAGCGGCGTCTCAATTGGTTATGTCATTGCGACCTCTGAACCAGCAGACAGCTAAGTCTCAATCTCGATGCTTGCTGACATTTACAAAAGGCAAGTATCTCCCCTTTTAGCCCCGCAAAGGGCTGACCTCGAGACTGGCGACGTCCCATTCGGTTATGTCATTGCGACCTCTGAACCAACAGACAGCCATGCCTCATTATCCAAACAAACAAAGACGACAAAAGAATGAATTTTTATTAAATTCCAAAAGGGATGGGATACATGGAGGAGCCTATAGGCGTACATGATAAGATCGGATCCGATCTCCGAGCGAAGCTAGCCTCGTCCTCCTGTCATCAGAAGCCTGGGCCAGCGCCTGTGATCTTAGCTCAGCCTCATCGAAGTCCACCGCCTGAGCCAGACGAGCCTCGACCTCCGCCAAAGTCGCCCTCTGTGATGACTTCCGCTCCGCCAGTTCCTCACTTCGAGCCCTGAGCTGCTCAAGCCGCGCAGCCTCTTCATGACGCATCTGTGTAGCCTTGGATAAGAGGAGATTTGCCTTCCGGATCATCTCTTCAGCCTTCTTAACCTTATCTTCAGCATCAAGAAGAGCACTGTTGGAAGCATCAATTGCACTCCCAACCTCTGCCTCCTCTATCTCCAAGGACCTCAAGTCAGAGGAGATAGCCTCAGCAGCCTCTCGAGCGGCGAGCTGAGCCTCGCGCCTCTGGGCGACAAGACGTGTGAGCCGTTCATCAGCCAAAGACGCTGCGTCGGAACGATGGTAATGGCGCCATTCCTCCACGTCCTTCTCAAGGTCGTCTACCAGGAGCTCTAGAGCAGTAGCTTGATGGTACCCCTCAAAGTCCCGTATACACTCAATGCCACGGGAGAGGACCATCTTCAGCTTCGAGAATGGCACAGGCGAGCCCTTCAGGACTAGACCGATAGCCTGCTCCAAACTGTTATAGAAGCTGTCAACCAGATTACCGATGAAGTCATTCTCAGCTTCATCAACCCTTGAGACAACCTCGGAGCAATCTACCATCCCAGTCGACACCGCCGCAGAAGAAGAAGCGGGAACATCGACAGCAGCAGGGCAAGCCAAAGGTGACCTCGGCGGAGTCCTCAGCGACACCAGCACGCCAGCCACCGTGGAGGAAGGACTGGCAACCACCTCCTGAACAGCAGGCTCGACAATCAAAGTCGGGGAACTAGGGTCCGCGATCACCCTCAGCCCCGCACTGGGCAAAATTGCCGGCACCTCACTCGGTGATGTGATTGGGAGTGAGGATACCTCCGGGACTGCCGCCCCTTCAGCCTCTCGCCTTTCAGCTGACGTGGGCTGATAAGAAGGCAAGTCGCCATACAACACGTCCAACATGGCAACATCTGCCGTGGACGAAGCACTCAACCCACCCTGTGACCTTCCAGGGGAAGTCTCCGGCTCCTTCAAAGCCGACGTATCTTGAGGCCGAACACCTGCAATAAAGCCATGGTCAAAAAAAAAAGCGGACGGCAGGCAGCAGCACAGTCGGATGGACGATGTCACCCGAAGAAGAAGGCACGACACATTTCTTTAACCAGATGGTTAAGAAGCTGGCCAGCAACGCCTTGCGAGACATAGGCCGACGGGCCTGATGGTGAAAGCTCCGAAGAACATCACCCTTCCCGAGAGGACCATCATCTTCTGCCACGACGATGTCCTTTTCAGCATGCACCTCCATCCTTGCCAAGATGTCTTCTTCAGCAACTCCGCAATGAGCTGCCTCAGGCGCACTAGTCATATCCGGGAACAAGTAGTTCCCCAGCTCTTCAAGCTCTTCGAGCTACCCTTGCCACCAGTGTGGATGCTGGAGCAAATGTGCAAATGGCACATCAATTCCCGATATGTCTCGAGCAGAGCAGGCTCCTGCTTCTCCAGAATAGCCAGCTCCGCCTCACAGGGAAAGTACTCTTCGTATGGAAGAGACCCGAAGGGCAAAGCAGAGATCTCCCGCATCTCATGCAGGGCCATGCCCAACTCACCAACTGGGGTGAAGAAAGTCCCCGAGGCCGGGTAATACAACTCAAGGATGGCGTAGAAGCACGCCACCTTCATCTCGATGCCGTAGCAGGTCGCCCTGACGGCCTCATGGAGGTTTAACCTCTCTAAGTCCCCCTCAAAATGGGTGAGGATATAGTTAGTCTACTCCGCCCACCACGATCTAGGAGGGTGGACCCAACCGGGAGTCCTGAAATCGGTGGCGGGGTAGTTCCCGTCAACTTCGCAGAACTGAGTGCCAAAGGTCGGCGCCGCAGCTGGGTTCTCTCCTACTGGAAGGTCCCGCGATACCTTCCCAGGGTATAGTCCCATTATGCTATGAGGATGGCCCGCCCTCGAGTAGCCGGACTGGAATGTCAACCTCCCGACACTTACAGACTCGGCGTTTAGGCTCACGCCCCACGCCATCTTCCGAGCCTGAGTCGTGCTCACGAAGGAAGACAAAGCAAAATGCCGCTTAGAGGACGGGAGATAGAATCTCTCACCGTCCAACTGGAAGATCCACTGGCCTTCACCGGCCTGCAGCTGGCGATCGGGATCAGGTGCAGCATCCCCGAGCATGAAGTCAGGCTTTCTGTAAGCCTGACGGTCGATATCTTCAAATGGAGCCGTAGTCAAGATGCTCCGCATGGCCTGCGGACCACCGCCCTGAATGAGCGTATCCCGTACAAGGGAGCTCGGCTCACTGAACAATGAAGCCTGCCCATAGAACTGCAAGTTGATGCTTCCGCCTGCTCGACTGGCTACACCGAACAGACTGTTCTGAAGGCCGGAGGCGTAATGTACTGTAAAAACAGAAATGAGCTATGATTAGTTCACCAATCAAGTGGATGCGAAAGCATAAAAATTCACTAAGGCATAGCCTCGCCCAGCAAGAAGGGCCTGCAAGACGATAGCTTTGAAAAAGCTTCACTTCATAAGACTGCATCTTTGTAGAAAATATCCAAAGCGCCAGCTTTGCTTAAAGCAGGAAGTGACATAGCCCTAAGGGCTGACATCATCAAAGGGGCATTATGGTCAAAAGTCATCATGACTGAGAGGACTTATTCAAGTCCTTTTCCTCAAACAGTAAGGAGATGGCCCAAGTTATGGCTTCGTGCGAAAGCCCAAAGAAGAACTGTCCAGTTCTTATTTCCCTGGTGCAGGCAAAATAGGGAAGTTGAAGGGAAACGAGTTCCCTGATAAGGACAGATCATATTTGATCGTCCTAATAGCCGAGTATCGGCTTCAAAGAATGGAGACCACTCTCTAATCAGATCGGAAAGTTCCTTACCAGCGACAGGTCGCTCGATGACCGGAGGAGGAACGCCCTCCGCCGCAGAAGTAGCCACTTCTTTTTCCGCTCGTCTCTTGGGCGCCATTGAAGAGTTGCTAGAGTCCTCAAAGATCTCTGAATGAAAAGGAAGAAGAAGAGGAAGAGATAGAAAGTTCTCTGAAAAAAAAAGGAGATCTTCCCATATTCAGCCCAATCGGGCTTTTATAGGCCAATCAGCGCCTGAAATGAGGCCTCGAAAAAAGGCCCATGCCGCCGTTTCGAATTAATTCGAAACAGCGCCCGAAGCGCCTTCCCGAGAAACGCCGGTTCAACTCTACTAAGAGTTAACTTCGCACTAGTGCAAAAGTGCGGACTTCGCACAATCCTTCAAGGGCTTCGCTGGAAGGCCTACCTTAGCCCTCTAAAAAGCGTGCTGCTCGCGGTACGCACCAGTCTCGCGAAGATCATTCAAAGGAAAGACTATGTCCTTAGCTCCGCACACAGTTTAGCCCAGCAATGGCCAAACTCTCAGTGAAAGCAAGCAAAAATCAAATGATCAGACGGTGAACTTTCATTGATTCAAAAGCAAGGGTACATTTGATATTACATCAAAGTTGTGTTTTATATAACACACCAAGTTACCTAACAAGGTCATGTGCATACAAGCGGTTTTATCTGCTCCCAGGCCAGACCAACGGGACAGGAAGGGCCTTCCTCCTGCATAAGGCTGTAATCAGTGGTGCCACAAGGACACGGTCATTTTTCTCCACAAAAATGGCAGATCTTGCCAGGCCATTTTTGTTGAAGCCTGGTAATAAAGCTTATCGCCGCCAACACGTCAGATCACCTATAATGGGAACTGGTTTTGATGCCACGGATCTGACGGGTGTGAGGCCCACTCCCCTGAAGTGGATCGTCCCCGACGAAGGCCACCAAAGTTGAAAGTCGGCAACGATGTCAGTGATCTCACTGATCACCTCCGACGAAGCGGCGGCCAGCCTCACCTCAGAACGAATCATCTCGGGTAAGAGGCTGCCAACAGCCCCTGGGACGCGCATTCGCTGCCCCGAATTGTTCCTCCTGCTTAAAAGTAAAGCTTCAACTGGGGAAGCATAAGGCGATTTCATGGTTTCTTCCATCAAGTTACCAGACTGGCAAGCATAGCTCACTGCAAGGTAAATTGGAGCAGGTTAGCAGTCAAGCACAAAAAGAGCTGCAAAAATACTAAGTCAGATTCTTCGGCGGCAAAGTAATCCGACTTCAGTCAAAGCAGAGGATAAGCCTCGCCTGCACGGAAACCATGGGCTGGTTCAACAAACGCCAAGTCCTAGCCTCGCCTATACGGCAAAGTCAGACTGATCTTGTGAAGAACAGTCTCAACCTCACCAATATGGCAAGACTGGCTCAACTATTGAAGAAGCCAAGTCCCAAGTCCTGCCTGCGCAGCGGACTTAACAAGCAACGACCTTTCACTGATCAAGCCAAGATGATAGCTTCACAGAAAGCTATGAGGAGATCCTTCTCTGCAGCAGCCAATTGCAAGATGAAGAACAAGGGAAGCTAATCCCTGAAGCGAGCTGCCAAAGCTAAATCAAGGGAGATGAGTTCCCTAAAAGCAGTGAAGTCTTTGAATGATCAAGACTTACTGGTCCTTGGCCGGTTAGACAACCAGAGTGGTTTTTCCCACTAATTCAGAGATCTGAGTATCTCTCTCAACCAAGAGAAGAGAAGAAGAAAGGCAAAACATTTCTCTTCAGAGGACCTCAAGTGTCCTATTTATAGGCCCCATGGCCTGAGTGTGATCACCCCAAGCGTGGAAGCACGAGCGCATTCAAGGCATTTATTACGCCTTGATGGAAGGGACGGTTTCCCCTTGGAACCGTGCAAAGGGAGAAAACGTCTCCCTCATAAAAGACACTTATGGCGCCTTGAATAAAGGGAATATCCTCCCTTGGAAACGTGCAAATCGGAGAACATCTCTCTCGATTGGTGCGAAAGAAGGAATGATCCTCCTCGTAACCGCCCCACGGCAGTTGGCTTTGAAAAGGCAACAGGAGTTCCAAAGCGAACTTATTTCTTGGAAGCCCAGATACGGAGCTACCCCGACGCGAAGCTACTCGCGAACCAGTGCAATTCTTCGGCAAATTCATCCCAAAGCAGGATTGAAGGCGAAGCTGAACTCAACCATCATGGCGACGTTCATACTCCACACCACCATCACAGCAGTTCAAAGTATTTCGGAGTCTGAGCTATTGCAAACTCTCGAAAACTTTGAAGGGGGTCTTGTTGACACTTAAAAAAGACAAGACTCTCATTGGTCCGAACGATGTCTAAACTTGTTGACATTTACAAAAGACAAGGGACAGACGAGCTGAAGACCAGTTTTCGCCCACCTCCAAGGGACAAAGAAGCGGTTTGGACTCCACTGATCCAGCAAGCAGAACAGTGAACCCGGATTGTTTCTAAACAGACCTCAGCAGGTCTAAAATGCTAGCATTTAGCATTACATTAGCCCAAGGGGATAGCCTCGTTTGAGAGGCTAGCATCATCCAGGAAGCTGACTGATAGCTTCGCCGAAAAGCCTCTTTTCGGACTTCGCTAGGAATTGCCTCTAGCTCCGCTATGAGCTTCAAAGCGGGCAGCTCCGCTATCAGCCTGCTATGGTCAACCTTTGACCAATCAAAATCTCCTGATCAAATCCAATCGGGATTCAAATATGGCAGGTGATTGCCGCAATCTCTTGACTCTCTTGAAACGAGTAAGAGGATCAAGGAGAATCCCCCAACAATATGGAAAGGATCAAAACAGATCAACCGACTTGCCATTTTCTAGCTCCGCAGAAGCTATCCTAGCCTCGCAGTAAGGCTACTTTCCAGATTCAAACAGATTCGGTTCAATCTGTTTCCATATCTTCAAAGGGGACGATTATACCCTTACTTTCCTTATAAATAGCCCGCCAGGGGTACAAGGAGAGAGAGGGAGGAAGGCATAGGGAGATCGATCGATAAAAAAAAAAAAGAAGAGAGAAGACTCCACAAGCAGAGGCTTTTTCACGACGCACCGTGCGCTCCCGAATTCAGAGACCTTTTAGAGAATTGCTCTCTTTAACCAGGGTGTTGATACCCTAACGTCGTCCTTCCTCTCAAGGAATCTCCGGAACCAGGCGAGAAGGAATTCCTTATCGAAGGCGATTTTGAGAAGCAGCAAGAGGGTTCTACCAACCTTCTGTTCTCTGATTCCCCGAACCAGGCGAGAAGGGAATCTCATCGCTCGCATCGTCAAAGGGACAAAGTGGTCGCGCGCTGACTAGACTCCTATCGGCACATTTTCCCAGAATCTCTGAGGAGATCTACTTGTAATCTTTTGAGAATACTTGTAATTTAGCTCCTCAAACTTTTATTTGTAAGTTTTCCCCCTTTGCAAACATAATGGAAAACACTAGTATTATCACAAAATATTTTTATATGGTTATAATGCAAATCATAATCAAGGAGAGTATGTTTCATCCAAAGGACTTGTGCACAACAAGCCCCCGCGGCAACATACTCCGCCTAAGCGGTTGAGAGAGCTACGAAATTTTGTTTCCTAGAGGACCATGAAACAAGACAATTACCAAGAAATTGACATGTGATTGGTTGCTAATGTTGCATATTTAATGTCACATTTCCATACTTATTTTAGAATAAAAGCCTGCATTGTCCTAATTATTTGTTTAATTTATTTGCAGGCCCAATCCTTAAGGAGATGAAGAGAAATGAGCCCAAAAGCCCACCAGAATTCTGAATTAAATCAGAGTTAATTCGTACACATAAAATCAGGGCAAAAATTAAGAGGTTGAAACCGGTTGAGAAGAATCCTCTCAGAATCGATCGGTTAAAGCCAAGAATCCAAGGCCATTTCATCAGAATCCGGAGCTCAAACGACAAAACCAACAAAGGATAAAGCCAGAAGAAGACCCCGGAGAGACCCACCAACAGGGTGTGGCCACCTGGCCACACCCTTGCCGCGGAAACGCGGCTTGGGCCGCGTTTCCGCGGCAATCTTGGGGAGTTAGGGGGAGCGTGAACTCCCCCGACCTCCCCGGGATCTTAGTTGTTGGGTTTTTGGCCTATAAAAAGGCATTTTCTGTGCTGAAAGTGGACGTCAAGGCATATTAGGATTTAGCTTAGTTTTCATTCCTTAGTTTAGGTTTTTAGTCTTTCTTTTTATGTATGTAATTTGTATGTAACTTAGGGTAGAAGAAGATTCATGTAAGTAAGAGAGAGGGGCTGATGTTGAGAGTGACACCGACGATGTACCCTACTCCTTTCTTTCATTGTCTTAGCAAGTAATAAAGGTAAATGCTTTGTTTGTTTTCTATTCTGCTTTAGTTTACATTTGTTTTGCTTTCATCTTCCTCTTCTACTTTACCTTGGTTGTTGTTGTTGAGTGTACAAGTGAATTCCAAAGCAAGTATAACTAAGCTACGTGAGAGCCAACGATAGTTCATGAAGATGTTCTCCTCTTCCAAGATCCGCATCACTTCGTTCTCGCTAGGCGTGACGATATAATGTGCACGGGGACTGAGCTCGAGCTTATGATCTATGCGTTGAACGCCTCCGAAGCAAAGGTAAAACATGCAACGGTTTCCAGGTAAGTCATCCCTCAACCTCGGTAAGTATCTCTTTCCTTTTCTTTCCTTTCTTTCTTTTCTTTCTTTAGTATAGATCAACACCACCTCCTCCAACTCTTTCTTCTCCACTTCATTGTACATAGTCGCTTTTCTTGTTTTCTGATTTTCCACCTTCTTTAATCTTTCACTTTCTTCTAACTTTAACTATAACTTTCTTTTTTCTTTTTCTTAACTTTAAAAACCGGGAAGAACTCTCGTTTGGTTTTGATAACGATTTCAATAAAACTGTAAACGCTTCTATCGCAAAACCCTCCTTGTGGATCACGACCCGCATAGCCACTTGCTATAGCGGAAGAATTGAGCACTTGCACATATTTGTTTTAAGTTCTTTAATCTCGTATTTTTTGTGCAGGTTTAGCCTCAATCAAATTTTGGCGCCGTTGTCGGGGAGGGTAAAACGGTTTTTATTGAAATCTGAATTTTTATTACAAATTTTTTAGAACTAAACGAATTTCTTCTCTGTTGCAGGTTACAGGGCAAGAAAAGCAGAAAATTATTATTGCAGTGACATACAAGTGGCCTTGGGCCTCTGCTCCAAAAAGCAGAGACCAAGGGCCCTCTGAATTGCCGCGTTTCCACGGCAAAAGCCGCAGATCCGCGGCAAGGAAGAGTTGACTACTAACAGCTTTTTGCAGGGCTTCTTAGTTTAAAAAAATTCTAGTTTGCTGCAACTTTAATTTTTCTTATATGCCATAACATAAGCCTGCTAATAATCAACAGTAAAATATTTGTTGAAAAGATAAAAAATTAATTAGACATTTGCATTTTAGGGACGTGTCTTTTTAATTCCTTTATTTTTTACTGTTGAAGAGTGCTGGAGCAAGGTATGTTTGCATTGCATCTAGAATAGGACTATCTCTTGGTTGATTTATATCGCTTAGAGTGCATCTTATTTGTCTTGTACACTTGCACAAAATTATTTTAAGGGCATTAACCCATAACAAGATAAGGTGGGGATTTAATCACCCTTCCTTAGCCCAAAAATCAGAATCCAAGCACTCACTAACCCAAGCCTAACTTAAAATGAGTAGACGTTGGCCCTAGGGACATCTCGGACTCAATTAGGAGATTATCCTAAGGGGGAAAAATGTTGGAATCTAACTCCTGCAAAATCAGTGTCTAGGAAAGGGATTGAGGGCCGAAAGCCCGAAGGTTGGTGGTTATTTAATTAAGGAACGTCTTTGACGGAAAACCTCCCACCAACCTTACCCTGACCTGGCTGATTAGCTTGTGGTTAAAGTCTACATTAGACCTTCCGTGGACAGTCTAACCAGTTAGGAGTCGTCTAGGTCTAGGTCTACCCTAACTTAGGTTAGAATTTTTTTCTTTCTTGTTTGTTTATTTGTTTGTTTTTCTTTCTTTTTGTTTGTATTCCATTGTGTGATATGGCTTATAATAATAATTTTTCCAACTATAATAATAATCCATATTACACATCAAACTCTTTTCAGACATTACCAACCCGGCATATGATGACTTTAACCAACCTAGTGTGCCGGATTGGTCTTATCCGAATGCATATAACCCATGTCCCCCATCGTATGACTATAATTTCCATAACGATTTCAACTCTTCACAGAGTCAGTGGGGATTCACCTATCCCGAGTCCAATTTTCAACTACAGTGTCCTCCTTCTCCACCTAGTCCACACTATTTTCAAGATTTATACTCAGTTCCACCCGTCCAAAATAGGAAACCATCAATTATGGAAATGAGTATGCGTGAGTCCAAACACAAATCCCAAAATCTGATGGACTCACAATTTCACTACCACTTCCAAGACAATTCTTCATCTTTTCATCAAAATAATGAACCTATCAACTATGAAAAGATGCTTGAAGCCATAACTCAGGCTCAAAACACTCGTAATCGTGACATAGATATGATGGTCGAATCTCTACGTTCCCACCGTCCTGATGTCACTAACTATTCTGTTAGAGCCGAAGAGTCATGTAGTTTTGGAAATTAAGATTCCATTTCAGCACAACCATTTGAACTTACCCAAACTCCAAATGATATTGATAGTTTGGCTAATTTTCCTTTTCCTAAAATAGAACTTGAAAATGATTATGATCCTGAACCCCAACTTAGTGATTCAATTCTATTTCCTGATTCGATTATGACTCCGGTATCTTCACCTGACTTCAATCTTTTCCCGGAGTCAACATTGGATCCTGTACCAATTCATAAAGAAATTGAATCACCCATCTTTGAGGATCATGTTGAACTTGACCAACTTTACAATTTTGAAAATCCCCTGGATAAATTGGCAAGTTCTCCATTTTTTGATATTGAACTCAATGAGATATGTGACCCAGATTCTCACATATGTGATCCAGTTCAACTTTCTGATTCAATATTGACTCCTGTTTTATTACCAAACTTGAATAATATTCTAGAGTCAGTTTTGATTCCCCCACCTATCATTCCTGAACTGGAATCACCCATATTAGGTCACATTCCATTATTGGAAAATACATTGGACTTGAGTTTCAATTTCTTGACTTGGACCCACTTCCTGAACCTATTCTGACTCCTGAACCTTTACTTGACTTAAGTCAACTTCCTGAGTCGGTATTAGTTCCTGTCTTTCCTGAGTCCATGTCAACCGTTCTATCATTTCATACTCCATTCTGGGACGAGGTGGTTGACAAATTTGACTCCGAAATTTGTTATGAAATTTGGAAATTAGATGGGGTCACATACTTAATAAAAATCCTTCATGGACAAATCTTTTTAATGGGTTATATTAAAGATAGTGGTGGTGGGTTCCTCCAAGACCCAAGAAAAGTTGATTGGGCCATGTTTCGTGGACCAATCAGACCACCACCGGAACCTCCACCTTAAGGTAACAATTTTCCTTCCCTTTCTTCTTTTTCATGCATCTATGCATTAATTCATACATTGAGGACAATGCATGAGATAGGTGTGGGGGAGGGTCTAACATAACTTTTCCTTTTCTTTAAAGTATATAAAAAAAAATTTTACATTTTTTCTTTACTTTTAAAAACTTTTTGAAAAATAGAAACAATATTTTGACTTATTTTTGTAAGAAATTAAGTTAATTTTAAGGAATAAGAAAATCCAAATTAGGATTTCTTATACTTGGTCAAAATAAGATTATTTGTTTGATTTATAGAGTTAGGAAGATAATTTGTCAAAGTAATTTGGTCTTGAACTTTACCTTGATGAAATATGCACACTTCATACACTTACACACTTAGGGTTCAAAAACAAAGATTCTTATGCCTTATAAAATATATATATATATATATATATATAAACAAATCTAATTATTGATTAGTTAGGTGCTTTGGCCTAAGAAAGCCTTAGTATTTATGCAAAAGATAATTAGATGAGTTTGAGAAAAAAAAAAACAAGTCTAATTATTGACTAGCTAGGTGCTTTGGCCTAAGCAAGCCTTGGTATTTATGCGAAAGATGATTAGATAAGTTTGAAAAGAAAAATCCTCAGATTAAGCTGGGTATTTGTGCCTAATAAAGCATAAGTCTTCACGCCTAAAAGAGGTTCATATAATAAAATCCTTAGTTTTGTGGCCTTATTTGCTCGAGTGCTTAAGTCCTTGGGGGTGTTTTCTCACCTGGTGCCCTAAGACCGTTTGGTTTGGGAGTCATCGATTAAAGGCTCGTTACATGGGCAGATTAGAAAGCCTAATAAAACTAAGGAATAATACCACAAAAAAAAGAGAAAAGAAAAAAAATAATAATAGCAACATATATATATATAATAATAAGGCATAAGATTTAGAGTTAATGAACCCTTAGTCAAAATTTTCACATTCACAAGGTGCATATGACTTAGGGTAAAGTAATAGACTAGATGAGAAGTACAATTTGACTCCTTACTTTGATTGATAACAAATTTTTGAATAGAGACTAAGTTTAGGAATGAAAAATTCAGCTTTCCTATAACTTATAGATTGCTTAGATCTTACAATCATATTTCAAATATTTTTCTCTTTCAAAATGCTTTTCGAAAATACTAACTCTTTATTTCTCTTTCTTTATGGATTTTGTGGGTGTAATCTGCTGAAAACCCTCACGAGACAACACTCGTCCTCTAGGGGAAACCTAGAGGTTTAACGGCTTGTTGCACATGCTCAGTGCAATCGCGTGACCTGCGAAAGTGGTCTAATAATCCTTAGTATAATTTAGTTGTTTTGCTCGAGGACGAGCAAAAGATAGGTATGGGGGTGTGATTGGTTGCTAATGTTGCATATTTAATGTCACATTTCCATACTTATTTTAGAATAAAAGCCTACATTGTCCTAATTATTTGTTTAATTTATTTGCAGGCCCAATCCTTAAGGAGATGAAGAGAAATGAGCCCAAAAGCCCACCAGAATTCTGAATTAAATCAGAGTTAATTCGTACACATAAAATCAGGGCAAAAATCAAGAGGTTGAAACCGGTTGAGAAGAATCCTCTCAGAATCAATCAGTTAAAGTCAAGAATCCAAGGCCATTTCATCAGAATCCGGAGCTCAAACGACAAAACCAACAAAGGATAAAGCCAGAAGAAGACCCTGGAGAGACCCACCAACAGGGTGTGGCCACCTGGCCACACCCTTGCCGCGAAAACGCGGCTTGGGCCGCGTTTCCGCGACAATCTTGGGGAGTTAGGGGGAGCGTGAACTCCCCCGACCTCCCCGGGATCTTGGTTGTTGGGTTTTTGGCCTATAAAAAGGCATTTTCTGTGCTGAAAGTGGACGTCAAGGCATATTAGGATTTAGCTTAGTTTTTATTCCTTAGTTTAGGTTTTTAGTCTTTCTTTTTATGTATGTAATTTGTATGTAACTTAGGGTAGAAGAAAATTCATGTAAGTAAGAGAGAGGGGCTGATGTTGAGAGTGACACCGACGATGTACCCTACTCCTTTCTTTTATTGTCTCAGCAAGTAATAAAGGTAAATGCTTTATTTGTTTTCTATTCTGCTTTACTTTACATTTGTTTTGCTTTCATCTTCCTCTTCTACTTTACCTTGGTTGTTGTTGTTGAGTGTACAAGTGAATTCCAAAGCAAGTATAACTAAGCTACGTGAGAGCCAGCGATAGTTCATGAAGACGTTCTCCTCTTCCAAGATGCGCATCACTTCATTCTCGCTAGGCGTGACGATATAATGTGCACGGGGACTGAGCTCGAGCTTATGATCTATGCGTTGAACGCCTCCGAAGCAAAGGTAAAACATGCAACGGTTTCCAGGTAAGTCATCACTCAACCTCGGTAAGTATCTCTTTCCTTTTCTTTCCTTTCTTTCTTTTCTTTCTTTAGTATAGATCAACACCACCTCCTCCAACTCTTTCTTCTCCACTTCATTGTACATAGTCGCTTTTCTTGTTTTCTGATTTTCCACCTTCTTCAATCTTTCACTTTCTTCTAACTTTAACTATAACTTTCTTTTTTCTTTTTTCTTAACTTTAAAAATCGGGAAGAACTCTCGTTTGGTTTTGATAACGATTTCAATAAAACTGTAAACGCTTCTATCGCAAAACCCTCCTTGTGGATCACGACCCGCATAGCCACTTGCTATAGCGGAAGAATTGAGCACTTGCACATATTTGTTTTAAGTTCTTTAATCTCGTATTTTTTGTGTAGGTTTAGCCTCAATCAACATGTCCCACTAGTACTCTTTCTATCTACTCTACAACCCGCATAGTCGGCCTCCGAATAACTCGTCATTGAGAAATCTCCGCTTTTCAGATACCAAAGACCCATTCCAATTGTGCCCTTAATATAACGAATAATGCGTTATACCGCAATAAGATGGGACTCTTTGGGACACGATTGAAATCTAGCACAAAGACACACACTAAACATTATGTCCGGCCTACTTGCCGTCAAATACAAAAGACTACCTATCATGCTTCTATACAATTTAATATCAACATTTTTACCTTGGTCATCCTTATCAAGCTTGGTTGTAGTTGCCATGGGAGTGTTGCAAACTTTAAAGTTTTCAAGTCCAAACTTCTTTATGAGTTCCTTTGCGTACTTGGCTTGACATATGAAGTTCCCATCTTACAATTGCTTGATTTGGAGTCCAAGAAAGAAATTCAATTCACCCATGGAAGACATTTCAAACTCACATTGCATAACCTTTTCAAACTCCTTGCATAAAAACTCATTAGAAGATTCAAAAATTATATCATCAACATAAATTTGCACAATTAAGATGTCATTATCAACATGCTTAGTAAAAAGAGTTGCGTCTACTTTGCCTTTAACAAAATCATTTGAAATGAGAAAACTAGAAAGCCTTTCATACCAAGCTCTTGGAGCTTGTTTCAATCCATACAAAGCTTTATCAAGTTTAAAAACGAAATTAGGATGAACATGATCAACAAAACCGGGAGGTTGTTCAATATAAACTTCTTCATTTATAAAACCATTCAAAAATGCACTTTTCGCATCCATTTGAAAAAGTTTAAAATTTTTAAAAGATGCAAAAGCTAGTGTCATTCGTATGGCTTCAAGCCGTGCTACGGGTGCAAAGGTCTCCTCAAAGTCAATTCCCTCAACTTGAGTGTAACCTTGGGCCACTAACCTAGCTTTATTCCTAATGACATTACCAGACTCATCCATCTTGTTTCTAAAGATCCACTTAGTACCAATTATTGGTCTATCGTGGGGCCTAGGAACAAGGTGCCAAACTTGATTGCGCTCAAATTGATTGAGTTCCTCTTGCATGGCTAGCAACCAATATGAGTCCGCCTCGGCTTCAAGGATGCTTTTGGGTTCAAAATAAGAAATGAATGCAAAGTTACCACATAAGTCATGGAGCTTGGAGCGAGTTGTTACCCCTTTAGAGACATCACCTAAGATGAGTTCCTTGGGATGGTTTGTAGCGTATCTCCAATCTTTAGGAAGCGGTTGAGAGCTTTCCTCTTTATCCTCTTGAACATCACCAATTGGTTCTTGCTTTTCTTCTTGAGCGGGTGAGTCCTTCAAGGATAGTCTCTCCATGTCTTCACCTAATGAGTCAATCTCTACAACATTCTCAACAACCACATTAGATTCTTCAAATTTAACATGCATGGATTCTTCAATGGTAAGTGAAGATCTATTGAATACTCTATAAGCTTTGCTAGTAGTAGAATATCCAACAAAGATTGCTTCATAAGCCTTAGCATCAAATTTACCCAAGTTATCTTTAGTATTCAAAACAAAACACTTGCATCCAAAAACTTTAAAATATGCAACATTTGGTTTTCTAGAATGATACATTTCAAAAGATGTTTTGGAAGAGTTCTTACACAAATAAATACGATTTGAAATATAACATGCGGTGTTTACGGCCTCGGCCCATAAATATTGATGGAGGTCATATTCACTAATTATGGTCCTAGCCATCTCTTGAAGTGTTCTATTTTTCCTTTCTACAACTCCATTTTGTTGTGGAGTTCTAGGACATGACATTTCATGCTTGATTCCCTTTTCATCACAATAAGTCATGAAGAGTTGGTTAACAAACTCACCACCTCTATCACTCCTTATTTTCAAAATCGAAAAACTTTTCCTTTTTCAACCCTTTTTCGAAAAACTTTGAAATGAGAAAAAGTTTAATCTTTGTGTTCCAAAAAGAAAACCCAAGTGAAACAGGAAAAATCATCAACTAAAATAAATGCGAATCTACTACCATTTAAACTCTTAGTTTTAGTTGGTCCAAAAAGATCCATATGAATTAATTCTAATGGCCTAGTTGACATGATATCCTTGATTGGTTTGAAGGAAGACTTGGTTTGTTTCCCAAGTTGGCACGCACCACAATTGCGGTCTTTCTCAAACTTCAAGTAAGGTATACCCTTCACCAATTCCTTAATATTAATCCAAGAAAGATGGTCAAAAGATGCATGTCCTAATCTTCTATGCCAAAGCCAAGAATTTTCATCAAAAGCATTCAAGCATTTAGTAGAACAATCTAAATTAAGCATGTCAATGATATAAATATTATTGTCACGAAAACTGGTGAGAATACAATCATTGGTTTTAACATCAAAAATCTTGCAAGAAGAATCATCAAAAATAACTTTAAGTCCACGGTCACAAAGTTGACTAATACTAAGCAAGTTATGCTTCAAACCATCAACAAGAGCTACATTTTCTATAATAGGAGATGCACCAATTTGAATGTTACCTATACCGATGATAGTGCCCTTGGAGTCATCCCCGAAGGTGACGGTGCCACCTTCCATGTACCTTGATAGGGTTGTAAAGTTATTGATGTCCCATGTCATGTGTCTTGAACAACCACTATCAAGGTACCACCGCTCCTTACGTCTTGGAGCCTTGGTGTGTACCTACATCAAATAATTTAGGATTTGATTTTGGTACCCACATTTTCTTGGGTCCTAAAGAGTTAGTGCCATGAACCCAAACAAGATTATTTGATCTATTTACTTGGTCATAACAAAATTTGGCCAAATGTCCATTCTTACCACAATAAGTACATCTATACACTCTACAATATTTAAAAGTATAGTGAGTGTGAGACTTGTGAGCATGTGTGGATTTAGCATGAGTGTTGTGTGAAGTGTGAGCATGAGGAATCTTAACATGAGAATCTTTAGCATGAGAAGTGTGCTTTTTAGAAAATATTTCTTCAAGTTTCTTAGTGTTAAAAGCACAATCCTTCAAAACCTTTTCAAAATCAACAATTCTAGTTTTTAAAGAAGAAATTTCTTTTTCATCAATCTTAGGAAATTTTATTTTACAAGCAACTCTGTAAGCACTAAATTCATTTTGAGTAGAAATGAGATTGGAAGAGATTTCATCTTTTTCTCTAGAAACAATAGCAAGTTGATTTTAAGAAAAGCAACTTCCTTTTCCAATTTAGAACATTCAATATTTTTATTATCATAGGTTTCCGAGAGTTCAACAAAAGCATGTACAATAACTTCTTTGCTTAATTCATCATCTTCATCAAGAGATAGTGGGGTTACCTTCGGTGTGTTTGCCATAAAACACATGTTCATCGTGTCCACCTCGTCTTCGGATTCGCTTTCCGAATCCCATGTGGCTTTGTAGGCTTTCTTTTCCACCGGCTTCTTTGGCTTGAAGGAGGAAGTCATCTTCTTCTTGAAATCCGGGCAATCCACCATGATGTGTCTGGGCTTTCGGTAATTGTAGCAAATGATTCTTCTCTCCCCTTTTCCTTCAAACTTCCTTCTAAAGTTGAGCTTGTTCTTCCGGTACATTCTCTTCACATTTCGCACAAGAAGGAAGAGCTCCTCATCTTCTTCTTCATCTTCTTCATCATCATCAAGAGTGGATGAAGACTTGAAAGCAATAGATTTCTTCTTTTGAGGAGCGGCATCTTCTCTTGCCTTCTTTTCCATCTCATGAGTCTTCAAGTTGCCGATGAGACTTATGAGATCCATTTCATCCTTGTCGTTCAATTCTTTTAAGGTGGTGGCCTATATCTCCCATGATGAAGGAAGAGCCCGAATCACTTTCCGCACCTTTTGGTCATTGGAAATATCATCACCTAAAGAAGAAAGAGCATTGGTGATTTTAGTAAACCTTGTAATCATGCAATCAATGGATTCATCATCAATCATTTTAAAGGATTCATATTGGGACCTTAAGAGATCTATCTTAGCTCTCTTGATTTGTGATGTCCCCTCGTGTGTGACCAACAAGTGTTGCCAAATCTCATAGGCGGATTGGCAATGAATTACCTGTGTAAGGTCATCCTCATTCAAGGCGGTTAGAAGGAAATTTTGGGCCTTGGAGTTAGCCTCATATTCTCTAAAGGTAAATTCGGTCCATGTGCTTTCATCACTATCGGGAACAACATAGGGTTTGGTCAAGGATTTAGCTACTAAGCTTCCTAAAGATTGTAGGAAAATAGTCATCCTAACCTTCCAAATAGGAAAATTAAGTCCATCAAATTTAGGAAGGGTTTTGATGTTATCGGCCATGTTTACTAGTGAATGAATGGATGAATGCAAATGTTGGTTAGCAAATTTTAAGGATCTCTCTAAGGATGTTAAGCCAAACCTAGAGTCCAAGCTCTAATACCAATTGAAAATCACCTAGAGGGGGTGAATAGGTGATAATGTTAATCAATGCACAAATAAAAATTATGATGCAACAATCTCCCAAAACAAGACTAGAAGCCGGATTACCCGTGAAGGGCTCTGAACTCCTTCCTTGTGATTCCTCTGGATATGAGTTGGAGGTGCACAATGCAATCTTGTTGTATGGGACTATGATTGACAAGATGAATGAAAACAAGTGAATATTGCAATGAAAATAGAGAGCAAGTAATAAGAGCAATGAAAGTAAAGCAAGAGCAAGTAAACCAAACGCAAACATCGAGAATTTTTCCGAGGTTCGAGCACTCAGCTCTACGTCCCCGCCTTCCCCAGAAGGATTTCTAACCACTATAACTTCACAAAGATGTTACAAATACACCGGAGTACCCAACTCCACAATCTCAAGTACAAGTTCTCTCTTGGTGATCAAAAGACCATAAACTCTCTTTTGAAAATGTCTCTTCCTTACAAAAATCCTTGTAGAATGATGAGAGGATTGAAGCTCTTGTGTGTAAGTGAAAAGAGAAAGGAAATCAGAGAGTATTGAAAAACAATTCAGAAAATGAGAGAAATTTTCAGCACAAAAACCAAGAAACAAAGCTCTTTTTAAATGCCTTAAACTTTTGAAACTTTTGCAAATTTTTCTTGTGATCAACCTCTCCATAAACACCCCTATTTATAGTAGAGGGCTAGGGTTTAAAGATAAAACTCACTTAAGGCTAATTAGGAAGTATTAGGATCAGTAAATATCATTTAAACCCTTTTTAGAAAGAAAAAGACAAAGATAAAACAGCTCAGAAAACTAGCCGTTACTGTTCAAACGGCTCTCTCGGTCGACCGGTCGGTCGACCGAAGTACAAAAAATAAGAGCCGTTGCCAGCTCTCGGTCGACCACTCAGTCGACCGAAAAATACAGAGAGCAAACGACTTACAGTCAGGCAGGTTTCGGTCGACCGCTCGGTCGACAGTGAAACGTGCACACGGATACGCACCTGCTGCCAGAACCTCGGTCGACTAGGACGGTCGACCGACTTGACCTGACACAGGGTCGGTCGGCTAGTCGGTCGACCGGCTCAGGTCAAAAGTCAAAACTGAAACAGAATTTTGAAGGGGATTTGACATCTAACAAAATAGTTTTGATTTGAAACATGTATAATACCCAAAATTGAGTTTATAAACAAGAGGCTTTAAATTAAAATATTTTTTACATATTTATAGGAAATATTCTTGGAAATGATATGTGCGCAAAAAAATGTGTGTGAAAGAGCTTCAAACCTATTCATTATTCTTTAACAAAACTATAAAACTAGGAACAAATCTAATGAAGTCTCTTGAGCAATCTTGAGCCATGCAATGCCTTACTAGAGCCTCCTCTTCTATGTTCCTTCCTTGATGCGCCATTTGCCTTATTTGCTTCATGAGCCAAGAATCCTTGCAAAAGCTAAGCAATGGCCTCCAAATATGGTACTAACCTGAAACTTATCTTGAACAAACTAATTAGTACCAAATAGCTCTTATTTGTTTTGTTATCATCAAAACACTAACCAAATGGAGAGTGTAACCTTTTGGGCCAACATAACTGAATCTGGTTTTGGTTCTGATTTGGGTGGTAAAGTGCGTTTAGTCAACCAAGATTAATTTGGGTCTCTTGACCACACTTGCATACACAAATACTATCATAAACAAACTCACCAATCAGTCAAAAAGAAAAGAGAAAAATTCAACCTCGCCTATTCTAATGGAGACTTGGACTAGACAACTCCTAACTAGTTAGATTGTCCACGGAGGTAGAATGCAGAATCTGACCATAAAATAATCAACCAGGTCGGGGTAAGATTAGCGGGAGGTATTAGCGCAAAAAGCTTCGGGCCTAATTAAACCAAACCACCAGCCTTCGAGATTTTGCCTCTCAATCCCGTCCTTTGACACCAATTTGGCAGGAGTCAATTCTAACACCTTCCCCCCTAGGATAAACTCTTAATGAGTTCAAGAAGTCCCTAAGGCCAGCATCTATCCGATTTTAAGTTAGGCTTAGGTTGTGCATACTTGGAGATGGTTTGTGGGTTAAGGAAGGGTAATGACTCCCCCACTATATCTTTGTTAGGTTTTGCCCTTAATATGATTTAGTGCAAGTGTACAAGATATAGAAAAGTAGCATTCGACAAGTAAGTAACCACTCAAGAATTTTCCTAAGCTATATGTTATGCAAACATACCTTGTCTCGAGCTTTCTTCACCAGTAATTAAAATGAAAATGTAATTAGACAAATGCCTAGGAATGCAAGTCTAAACGTTTTTTTTAAACAATTTCAATCAACCAATTATTGTTGGATTAAAAATAAGATTGTGAGATAATCAAGTGTAAAAAAATTGGCAATTAAGAAAGCTTGTTTTTGCAGAGCAATATGTCCTGCAAAAAAGAGTTTTAGTAGTCCCATAAAAAAATTGTGTTTCTGCAACAAACTCTTGAAATTTTGTTTCCTACTTTCTAGAGCAAGGGTACAGAATCACAAGTCTTCTTCTACAATGCACTAACTCTCAACCTGATTTCTTTAACCCTGAAACAGAATAACAAACTTGTCAAAACACAAGAATATTGTTCCCTCTGCGACAATGGCGCCAAAATTTGGTTGCAAAATTAGAAGTACCATGTAGCTTAGGGTTAACAGGTCATGTCCATGAGGAGAGATGCGATGCAAGATATTTTAAAAAAAATAAGTTTCAGTGTTGGTGTTTTTTTGGATAAAAAGAAGATGGAGAGAAAAGAAGTGATTTAAAAAAAAACTTGAAGATTTAGAAAAAGTTTTGGAAAATATGAATTTTAAGAAACTTGATAGTAATATTGTTTATATTAAATAAAAGAGAAGATCTGGGCTCACTAATCATTACTCAACTCTAGTTTTTTATCTTGAAAGTTTAAATGCCTCAAGATGATCATAGACAAAAGTTTAATCTTGTGTATAAAGAGAAGTCAAGTAAAACACAATAGACAGATTTTTGAAATAGAACTTGAGTTTTGAAATTGTTCTTAAGTTGAATGTTTAACATCAAGGTAATTAAGCAAGCATGAAATAAAAACAAGTTTCTTATAAGAGATTAACTTCAAAGTATAAGTACAAAAATCAATCCTATCCTCATGTGTCTTTAAGAACACTCGCTAAAAAGCAAGGCTTATACTAAGGCATTCAATCGATTCCATTGGGTCTTTTCATTAAAATCGATCAAGAGTAAACCTAGAGAGGAGAGATTAGTGAGCCCAGAAGTAGGAGATTTAGCTACTCATAATCGATGTAAAATAAAATATTAAATTGAAATGAAACATACCCGTGAGTTGTAAAAGAAAAGAAGTCTGAATCTTTATTGATGTCACTTCAACGTCAGATTACAATCACTCTTTCTCTCTCTCACTTTATTTCTAGACTGAAGTAAAAAATAAAAACTGAGATACCATTTTTCATAAACTATCTAATAATTATCCTAAATCTTAAAAATAAAGCTAGAATTTACTCCTAGTCTTCATCCCTTTCTTCACAAATTTTCTTAGTATTTACAGAGAAAAACTAGAGGGGGGAGGCGTGAGAAGATAGAAGGAGCAAATTCTCGCCCTTATCCATTAACAAGGCCGTGGATTCACAGCTTTAGTCGCAGATCCACGACCTGGATATGGAATTGACCACATCCAGGGGAGGATACATCGCCTTTGCAACCCGGCTTCCTTAAATTTGCAAGAACATGGTCATCTTAACTTTCTATAAGAGAAAGTTAAGGCCATCAAATTTGGGTGGAGTCTTAATACCTATGCCCATGTAAGCTAGTGTGGAAAGCAAAATGATAAAGTTTTCCATTGAAATTGATTGGGGAAAAATTTTACAAAAGTTGTAGAAAATTACAAGTAAAAAGAAAAAAATTACAAGTATTTTCTACTGAATTTCTCGGGAAGTGTGTCGATGGAAGTCTGGTCGGCGCGTGACCACTTTGTTCCATTGATGATGTGAACAATTGAGTCTTCAGGTCTCGTACCTAAGGATTTCCTTCTCACTTGGTTCTGAAAATCCTTTAAGAAAGGAAGTTCGTGAGGGTTTTAGCATCCTGAAAGAGAAGAAAAGTTCTCTAAGAAAGCTCAGAAGCTAGAGAGATCTCCATATGTGCTAGAGCTCTTATCTTCAGCAATTTTTGCTCTCAAGGACCCATCCAAGAGTTATCCCCAAATCTAACATTTAGCCTACCTAGCAATGGGCAATTTATAAGCTCTAAGGGGTGTAATTTCTCCCCTAAAATTCAGTATAGATTTACTTCACTATGGAGCCAAAGTAGCTTCGCAGCGAAGCTAGCACATGCTGGTGAAGTTAATTAGCCAGTTGGCTCAGGGTTATTATATCAATCCCTTGATTTTCTCTATTTGTTTAAGGAATTTCTCTTAATCTTCTCAACTGATCGAGGAGTGATTGGATCAAGGCTGTGCGACCTTAGTCGCAGTCATTTTATATATAAAAGTTCATGTTTAGTATTTAGTCATTAATTATTTAAGAAATGCGATAATAGTGACCATGATCGCAGTCTTTAATATTAAATTTCAAATCTGTTTTTTAAATTATTATTTTATTTTAATAAAATAATTTTTTTGGTAAGAAATGAATTTTCATCGTGAAATATCTGGAAGCATAGTTTTTTTTTAGGACAGCAATTTGTAACAGATAATGAAGCATACAACTTCTGCAATGCTTATGCAAGTAACATAGATTTTGGCGTGAAAAAAAAAGGAATAGATAAGTCATGTAGGCCTCCGTATGAAATTATTTATAGAAAATATTGTTGCAACAAGGAGGGTGTGAAAAAGTTGTGTGATAAAAGAGAAGATGGTCTTACTGTCAACCCTCGTATTGATACTTGAGTTCATTGTCCTGCTGAGATACATCTTCATTGGCGTTTATTATCAAACAAAAGATTTTGGGTGGTCACTAAATTTGCTGATTCACATTCACATGATTTATGAAGCTCGGATAAGGTCCATCACTTTAACTCTCATCAAACACATCGATCTAAGATGAGCAGAAGTATTATGACTAATTTGATTGATGTAGAAATGTATCCTTCTAATATCTCCAGCATTGTTAAAGCAATGAATGATATAGAAGGTTATGAAAATGTAAGCTGCCAACAGGTCATTGATTTTATTCGACATAAGAGAAATAATATTAGGTAGGAGTTTATTTCTGTCATCAAATATTTTCAGGAGAAAGCAGAGTCAGATCTAGAATTTTTCTTTGCCAGTGAGGTTGATCATGTAGACACACTAAGAAGTGTCTTTTGGGCTGATAGAAGAGCAATATCTTCTTATTTAAGTTTTTTTGATGTTGTGATTTTTGATACAATATACAAGATTAATCACTTGAACCTACCTTTTTTTCCATTCACTTGAGTGAATCATCATCGGCAGTCTATTTTGTTCGGTTGTGCATTGCTTATGGACGAGCAAAGGGATACATTTGTTTAATTTTCAATAAATGGCTCAAATGCATGCACCGAGTTGCACCAAAGGTGATCATTATTGATCAGGATGTCAGATAAGCGAAGCTATCAAGATAGCTTTTCCAAATTACCGGCACCATTACTGTTTTTGGCATATAAGAAAACACATTGACGATCAACAAATCCCCCTGATAAACAAGTATGGAGATGATTTTGCCATTGATTTCAATTTTTGGTATCTCGTGATATAAGCACAGACGAGGAACAATGGAGATTGATGAAGAAAAATATCATATAGATGAAACAGAAAATTGGTTGGTATAGATGTACAGGTTGTGTACACATTGAGTTAATGCTTATCTAAAAGATATTTTTGTGCTGGAATGACAATTGGTCAAATGTCTGAAAGTATTAATTCTTTTTCTGACGGTTTTTTGAATGTAAACACAAAACTAGTTGAGTTTGTCCACCAATACGATAAAGCTGTCGCTGCCCGTCGTAGAGCTGATTAACAAGAAGACTTCCAGTATTTGAATTTTGTGCCTAATTGTACATCAAATCCATATCAGATAAAACTCTCAATGTTTTACACTAGGAAGATTTTTCAGTTGTTTCAAATGAAATGGACATTTGTAATGACACTCTTATTGAAAGAGTTGAAACATGACGACTCAAGAATCACTTATTTAGTCGGTGATTTTTCTGAATCAAAGGACAATTAGGAGAAGGTCTGTTATTAGAATTATGGTGAACTTCATGTGTCTTATAGTTGTGCCTTATTTGAAATAGAGGGTATCATTTGTAGACATATTTTATACATTTTATGGCGCAATTATTTGAAAACATATACCAGAATCTTATATACTTTAAAGATGGAGATTGGATGCCCGTTACAAGAATGTTGTAATCGAACATGGTTTGAAATCTTTTCCAAATCAAGATACATGAGGAACTGCTAGATTGTGGACACTGTGATTCAAATTTAATACAATTCTAGAAATGATTTCTAATTCGGATATCCATCTTTCCAAGTTGGATAGTTTGCTGGAAAGATTTATTATAGAAATCAGTAATGACTTCAAATCCAAGACATTAAATGATTAATCATCACAGACTGAAACTAATATTGGCTCTAGTTCTTCAGTTGTGGCACCAGAGATGGTGAAGAATTGACAATACGCGACCCCCTTCATCTTGTGGCTACAAAGGGGAGGCCTAAAAGTGCATCCAGAATAAAATCTGAATTTGAAGATTCTCTATCACAGAAGGAGGTAAAGCACCGTAAATGTGAAAACTGTCAACAGCTGGGTCATTACAAAACTGGTTGTCCTTATTAGTATAATTTCCATTTTAGTTTGTTGTTTCAAATATTTACATTATATTTTTTTAATAAAATTTTTATATCATGCATATTTTTCATTATCACATGAATTTAAAAAATTTTATTCTCAGAGAAAATAGTATCAAGTTGCAGCAACCGAGAATGAAGTAAGAGTTATTTTTTTGCATCTTCTGGCGAGGAATGTGACCAAGGTCGCCTTGTTAATGTAGAAAAGGATATCAATGAAATGCGACCTGAGTCGCAGTTTAGTTAATATTATAAATTTTTGTTAGTCATTGTTTTTGTTCTGTATATTTTATTACATTAAGAAATTTTCATTTATGTTACCAATTTACTATGTTTTTTAATTTGTTTGAATAAAGTGAAATTTTCTCTTTTTTAATGATCACTGCGACCATGAACGTATATACAAGGGTCGCAATCAACTTATTCTAGCTGAATAATAATAACTGCGACTTAGGTCGCAGTGTCTTGTTAAAGGACATAGTTTTATATATTATACATTTTTGAAATAGGAAATAAAATTAATGAATAAAAGATAAGATTACCCAAGCTTCACAGCGAAAGGAAAAACTTTTTTAATCGTGACACAATGTTTTGGTCGTTGTATGTGAATTATTTGAATATATTGCCAACACAGTATTTTCATCGTGACTACGACCTTAGTCCCAGTTTTCATGATTTATTGTAGAAAATCATATTTTTATGTTGAACATGTGCAACCATGTTATTAATTATATGGATAGTGACTAGAGTCGCAGTTTTTGGTGAAGATCGGATATATGTTATCAAGTAGTGCGACTTAAATACATGCTATCAAGTAGTCGTTGTTTTTAACATAGTTTTATACAAAAATTTTTGCAGCAATCTTGGTCGCAGTTTGTATCAAAAAAATGATACTTTTCAAACAAAACAAAAAAAACCATCATAGTAAACTTCTCACTTAAACCTTACAAGAAAGGGCATTAATATTTAAGATAGAAGAAAATTTTTATTTACTTAATATACCTTACAAAATAAAAGAATTAAAATGCATACAAAGAAAATTCTAATTATTCTCATCATCACCATCATAATCATCTTTATCTTTTTTATTTCGATTGTCTTCCTCTTTCGTCTCGCTCTCCTCCTCTTCTTCCTCCGCACCCCCTCACTCTCATCTTCCCTTTCCCCCTCTTCTCGAGGGTACTTCGGTTCATCCATATATTCTCAGAAAGAGTCATCCGTATCGAGCTCTTCCTCCGACCTGTATCGAGGGAACATATCCGAATAATACTCGCAATCATCATTATATGAATTGTTGCATTCAGGGGAAGAAGGAAGAGAAGATATTTTTATTATTTTTTTGAAAATTTTGAATAAGTTTATAAATGTAATTGTGAATTTTGTTTTTCTATAAAAGAAACCTTTAATACATAATACATTTAGGTAGTCCAAAATTTAATGCTCTCAAACGACTTAAACATGACCGAAATTTATTATTCGGGTTTTCAAAAACGGTTATTTAGGTGACTATCGAGTTTTCGAAAACTCGATAAAAAATCAAGAAGTTATTTATGAATCATTTATGGAGACTAATATTTTTTTGGGTTTATTACATTGAGATAATATGACATGATTTGCAAATTTACTTTTTTTTTACATTATTATTTCTAACAAAATTTAAATAACTTTACAGTATCTTTATTAAAATATTGGATTTACTTATTTAGAACCGCAACTATGATCGTAGTATCTTAGTTTGTAGCTTTCTAATCAGTGCGTTCTGGGTCGCATTCAGGAACTGCGACTTGGAATACGAAATAAAGTTAAAGAATTAAAGATAGGATTACCCAAACTTCACAGCGAAAGAATAAGCTTTTCAATCCACCATTTTTTTAAGATGCTTCATGAAAAAATGAATGACATTATAATCTAAATCTTTTTTGAACAGCATATTCTTTATGTAATTTCTAGCAACTGTATTGTATTATCAGGATCCTGATATGCAATAACACTGTAAAAAAAAACAAACATTTTTAAAGTTAAAACTATGAATTAGTTACTGACAATTTTTGTCTCAGTTATATCAAATACAACTTTTTTCGAAAAATAGAAGAAAAATTGAAATAATAAAAAGAAAAAATTAACTTACTCAGCGGTAGATTTGTCCAAAAAACAATTTGATGAGTGCTTGTTTACGGGGCTGCAGGCTTCTGTAGATAATACTTTCATTTATATCCCTATTTTTTGACTGAGTGTCGCTTTTCTCTACTGTGACGAAGTCAGGGCCAGTAATTTGTGCTTCAGCCTGTGGAATAGTCTCTTGAATTGATTTCTTCTTTTTCTTTGGATAAACAAAATCGGAGTCATCATGATCTCTTTCAGTGCTTTTGCGTTCTTTGACTCTCCTTTTTATTGATCCCTTGAGACATTCACAAATTTTCCTTTAAAAGCTTCTTTTACACTCAAAATGGGAGTATCTTCTTTACTTTTTTAATCTGAAGCTTTGTCGTTCTGGATATCAATTATTTACTGAATTAAGTTTATAGTAAAACTTGAAAAATCAGAACCTACAGTACTTATCTCACATTTTCCATGCTTGATATCCTCCTCTTTCTTCCTTTTCTTTCCTCCTTCTCCCCCTTCATCATCTTCTCCTCCTTCATTCTCTTCTCCTTCTCTACCTTCCTCCTCTTCTCCTTCTCTCTCTCCGGCTTTTTCCTCTTCTCATCATCCTCTTCCTTTCTTCTCTTTCTCCTCCTGCTCCTTCCTCCTCTTCTTCTCATATTCTTTTGTCCTCTCCTTCTTCTCATCTATCTCTTTTTTCTTTTCTCTAATTCATCTTCCTTTCTTCTCTTCTTCTTCTCTTGCTCCTCCTCCTTCTTCCTCTTCTCCTCGTCTTCCTTTTTCCTCTCCTCTTTCTCCTCCATCTTCTTTTTTCTCTTCTCTAATTCATCTTCCTTTCTCCTCTTCTTCTTCTCTTGCTCCTCCTCCTTCTTCCTCTTTTTCTCCTTCTCTTTTTTCCTCGTCTCCTTCTCCCTTATCTCCTTTTTTCTCTTCTCAATTATCTTTTCATTTCTCCTCCTTCTTCCTATTTTCCTCCTCCTCTTCCTTCTCAACATTGGTTGCTCTCTACAGCTTTTCTTCTTCTTCTTCCTTCATCTTCATCTTTTCTTTTTGTTTCCTTAACTTCTTTTTTTCTCTTTTCTCTGCTTCTTTAGTCATTCGGCAGTGGTTTATGTATCTCAATCGCCAGCTGGGCCTGTTTGGTTAAGGGTGGAAGTGAGAAAGTGAAGAAGTGATAAAGTGGTAATAGCTCCCTTTGGAACTTAGAAATTGGTTAGTAAGTTTTCTGGTGTTTGGATGTTGTTGGGAAGTGTGGTTTGAAAAATGTTATGTCTTTTCTGGTGTTTGGATGGTAATGTGAAAGTGAAAGTAGAAAAGTTGACCACAAAGTTGACCGCAAAATATTATTAAAATAAAAATTAATTAAGAAAAATAAAAAATGGACTGTAATTAGAATGCAAGTGAGATTTACATGATCAAAAAATTAACTATTTTGTGCTACAACTTATTACAAATGAGATTTATATGACCACAAAATTAACTGTAGCACTCTGGAAGTGAGAAAATAGTTGTGTAAAAGAGAAAAGAGAGAAGGAAAGAGGGTTTTCTTATTTTCCTTTTCTGGTGTTTGGATAAATAGGGAAGTGAGCAATTATACTTTCCCAATTTCTTACTTCCGCCCACTTCCTTGCAACCAAACACGCCCTGAGAGAGTTTCTCTGCCAGCATGATGTGGCTATATATCAGCCACGTAATTTTTAAAATTTTAGCTAGTAAAAAGATAAAACATCCCCTTGAAAAGACCCCTACCGCTGTCGAATGACTAAAATACCCTCAGTCTCACTTTTTACCTGACTACAACTGTTCCTCCACCAAAAAAATTACAGATCTGAAAATTTGAGTTTTTGCAAACAAAAAATTTATAGACCTTGATTACTAAATTTCTGAATCATCCACATCAAAATTTTAATTTCTAAAACAAAGATCTGATCAAGATGTCGAGTAAGAAAGCAACCACCGCAAAAGATTAAAAAAAAAACTGTGAAAACCTAAGATTATTGGGTGAAATAGCAAACATTTATGATTTTTTCAAAAAAATTTCAAATTTTTTTTTAAAGATTTTTTTTCAAGTTTTTAATTTCATTTCGCTTCAGATCGATCCATAATCCCTAAAATATTTTCGATTTCAGTGTTGAATTTTAATTCTAAAAATTACAATTCCATTGACATTTTGGATAAAAAATGAGTTTTTTATTAAAATTTTGAATTTTCTAATTTCATAAAATATTTTATAAAATAATTTATTTTAAAAGAATGCGACCATGGTCGCATTAATGTTCAATTTTTTTTGTAAATGTTTTAATCAAAATAAAAATCTATTACTGCGACTTGAAACACTTTATTTTAAATTTTTTTGTTTTCTGAAACTGGGATCGACGTCGAAGTTTCTATAAAGAAATTTTTTTGGATTTAAATTTTTTAACGTAATCTTCATTTTTTAAAATTATTTTTGTTTTACAGTACGACCTTGATCGCAGTGTTGCAGTCTTTTTTAATTTTTTTTACTAGGGTCGCAATCTTTTTTTGACCTTGTTAAGCTAAATAGGATACTGCGCCCGTGTTCATAGTCTTATGAAATAAGAGTCGCAGTCAATTGAAGCAGTGACCTAGATCTCGTAAGTTAATTAACTAAGATGATCAGAAGATTACGATCGAAGTCGTAGTCTTATGTAACAACAGTCTCTTTGAGAATATTTTGTTCGATAACACTGCGACCTTGGTTGCAATATATTTATTAAGTAATCTAAATAGGATAACTGCGACCGTGGTCGCATTCTTATGAAACAAGAAACACAGTCAATTGAAGCAGTGACCTAGGTCTCGTAAGTTAATTAATTAAGATGATTGAAGACTGTGGCATTGGTCGCAGTTTTATGTAACAGCAGCCCTTTTAAAAAGTTTTGTTTGATAACACTGCGACCTTGGTCGCAGTATTATATAACTTATTTACCATAGCTACGTCCAAGGTTGCAGTCTTTTTATTAAGAAAGTTATTTATAAATACTGCGACTGTGAGCTTTGTTTAATGTGGATGTATATTTTTAATGTTTCTGCATCAATAAGTAGGCAAGAGTGAAGGTTCGTCCAATGAGGTCGAGCTTAAAGTCAATGTGCGAATTAATCAGAAAACTAAAGAAGCACATTCATCCATATTTCGTAAATGCAGTGAAGAAAATACCATTTGGTGCAATTTTCATGACATTCTACAATAAGAAATTTGAAGGTGACAAAGGCCTAAGATCGAACATCAGTGTTTTGAAGATTGTAAACAAGTATGATAGAGACTCAAGGACCTTTCTAATTGGAAGCAAATAAATCTAAATAACAGTGGAGGATGTTACCCTAACCTTTGGTCTACCTATCAACGGGTCAGATTTCATAATGAATAAGATCTGTACATTAAAGGATAATGAATCATTAAACATTATTTTTCAAGTATTAAAAAGATCACAAAAATATTCATTGAAGATGTTTTAGATGATCTTCTGGTGAAAAAGAGGAAGAGAAGTGAATTAGATGTCATAAAGGATGAGCAACTGGAGCAGCAAGTCATATTAAATGAAATTATAAAAGACAGATAAAGACTTGCAACTCAAAACTTCACAACTTTGATCATCCTGTATATGTCAGCAACTCTCTTCTTCTCTAGCAGCAAATGCACGGTGCCATGGTATTTAGTGGAGCAAATTGCTAATATTTAGATGATGAAAACTATTTGTTGGGCTAAAGCTGTGTGGCAATTCCTCATTAAATTCATGGACATTTTCAGGCATACTACATTCGAGCTTCAAGGATGCTATGTACAAATTATTGTAAGTATAAATTATATATTTGTTAAAAATTATTATAAATTGCTTATATATGGACACTGTTTGTATAAACTGATATACTAATACCTGTTGCAGCATTGGCTATGTGTAAGGGCTGAAATTTTTGAGCAGAGAAAGAAAATGGAGGAAAAAACTCTCAGGACAGTAAGATGAGACCTCCATAATATTAGCAAAGCCCTGCTTGAAATCAATCTAATAGAGATTGAAGAAAGAAATGTTAGTATAAAACAACACTATACACATTAGTTATTCACAATATATTTTCAGTCTTTTTTGATAATTGCGACCAATATCGCAGTGTTTAATAGACAATTAAAATATTATGTTAAATATTAATTGTACTGCGACTTTACTCGCAGTCCTGTAATACAAACGGTAAGAAGATGAAATTTTATACTACGACTATGATCGCAATACTCAATTTTATCTGACAGTTTATTATTATGAATGCGACCAAAGTCGCAGTCTTGATGAAAAGGACAACTTTTTGAATAATTTTTTTGCTGCGACTTTAGTCGCAGTACTGACAGATTGGTTATATATATTTATGTGTATTTTACATATCTTTTAGATTTTAAATCGAATGGCCAACATTTTTAATGATGAAAAAATTCTGATAGACCTTCCTGTTGAAGAAGAAGAAGAGAAGAATCAAGATAAAAATATTGAAGTTGATATCCCGGGGGAACAAGAACCTGTAAAAATAGTTGAGGAGAGTATGGAAGAACAAAATATTGCAGGTTATTTGACAGAACCCCGAGACAAAAGAGCTGTTGAACTTAATATTCTGAGGAATAAAAAATATATATATGAAAATAAGAGTTTATGAGCTAAAAAGAAAAATTGAAAAAAATGGAAAATGAGAAAGAAAAAAAAGAACATATAAAGAAGCAGAGAAGAGAGAAGAGAGAAAAAAGGAAGTTAATGAAACAAAAAAAATGAAGGTGAAGGAAGAAGAAGAAGAAATGTTGAGAGCAACCAATGTTGAGAAGGAGGAGGAGGAAAAGAGGAAGGAGGAGGAGGAGCAAGAGCAGAAGAAGAGGAGGAGAAAGGAAAAGGAAATTGAGAAGAGAAAAAAGTAGATGGAGAAGGAGACGAGGAAAAAAGAGGAGGAGGAAAAGAGGAAGAAGAAGGAAGAGCAAGAGAAGGAGAAGAGGAGAAAGGAAAAAAATTTAGAGAAGAGAAAATAGGAGAAGGAGGAGAGGAAAAAGGAAGAGGAGGAGAAGAGGAAGAAGGAGGAGGAGCAAGAGAAGGAGAAGAGGAGAAAGAAAAAGGAATTAGAGAAGAGAAAAAAGGAGATGGAGAAGGAGGAGGAGAGGAAAAAGGAAGAGGAGGAGGAGAGGAGAAAGAAGCAGTAAAAGAAAGAGAAGAAGAGATAAAAAGAGAACGATGAGAAGAGGAAAAAGGTGAAAAGAGAGAAAGAGAAGAGGAGAAAGGTCGAGGAGGAGAAGAAGATGAAAGGGGAGAAGGAGAAGCATGAGAAGGAGAAAAAAAGGAAGGAAGATGAGGATATCAAGTAAGAAAAATGTGAGATAAGTATTGCAGGTTCTGATTCTCCAAGTTTTACTCTAAACTTAACTCAGCAAATACTTGATATTCAGAAAGACAGCTTCAGATGAAAAATATAAAGAACATACTCCCATTTTAGGTGTAAAGAAAGCTTTTAAAGGAAAAAACTGTGAATGTCTCCAAAGAATCAATAGAAAGGGGATTCAAAAAACGCAAGCGTACTGAAAGAGATCATGATGGCTCTGATTTTGTTTATCCAAAATAAAAGAAGAAATCAATTCAAGTGACTATTCCACATACTGAAGCACAAATCGCAGGCCCTGACTTCACACAGCAGAGAAAAGCGACACTCAGTCGAAAAATAGGGATATAAATGAAAGTATTATCAACAGAAGCATGCAGCCCCCAAAACATGCACTTATCAAAAAAAATTTGGACAAATCCACCACTGAGTAAGTTAATTTTTTCTTTTTATTATTTCAATTTTCCTTCTATCTACCGAAAAAAATTTATATTTGATATAACTGAGACAAAAATCGTCAATAACTAATTCATAGCTTTAACTTTTAAAATATTTGTTTTGTCGTGCTATTGCATATCAAGATCTTGAAAATGCAATACATGTTACTAGAAATGACATAGAGGATCTGTTGTTCAAGAAAAATTTAGATTCTAATGTCATTCATTTTTACATGAAGCATCTTAAAAAAAATGGTGGATTGAAAAACTTATTCTTTTGCTATGAAGCTTGGGTAATCCTATCTTTAATTCTTTAAGTTTATTTCATATTTCAAGTCACAGTTCCTGAATGCGACCCAAAATGCACTGATTAGAAAGTTACAAACTAAGATACTGCGATCATGGTCGCAATCCTAAATAAGTAAATCCAATATTTTAATAGAGATACAATAAAGTTATTTAAATTTTGTTAGAAATAATAATGTAAAAAAAAGTAAATTTGCAAATCATGTCATGTTATCTTAATGTAATAAACCAAAAGAAAATTAGTTTTGGAGTTCTCCCGCTATAAATGATTCATAAATAACTTCTTGATTTTTTATCGAGTTTTCGAAAACTCAACGGCACCTAAATAACAGTTTTTGAAAACCCGAATAATAAATTTCGGTCATGTTTAAGTCGTTTGAGAGCTTTAAATTTTGGACTACCTGAATGTATTATATATTAAAGGTTTCCTTTATAGAAAAACAAAATTCACAATTACATTTATAAACTTATTTGATATTTAAAAAAAATATATCTTCTCCTCCTTCTTCCCCTGAATGCAGCAATTCATCTAATGATGATTGCGAGTATTATTCGGATATGTTCCCTCAATATGGGTTGGAGGAAGAGCTCGATACGGAAGACCTTTCTGAAAATTTATGGATGAACCGAAATACCCTCGAGAAGAGTAAAAAAGTGAAGAGGAGAGCGAGAAGGGTGCAGAGGAAGAAGAGGAGAAAAGTGAGACAGAAGAGAGAAATAATCAGAATAAAGAAGATGAAGATGATTATCATGGTGATGACGAGGATGACTAGAATTTTTTTGTATGCATTATAATTCTTTTATTTTATATGGTACATTAAATAAATAAAAAATTCTTTTATCTTAAATATTAATGCCCTTTCTTGTAAGGTTTAAGTGAGAAGTTTACTATGGTGGCTCTTTTTTGTGTTGATGGAAAAGTCTCATTTTTTTGATAAAAACTGCGAACAAATTCGCTACATTAATTTATGTATAAAACTGTGTTAAAAACAACGACTACTTGATAGCATGTATTCTAGTCACACTACTTGATAACATGTATCCGATCTTCACTAAAAACTGCTACTGTGGTCGCTATTTATATAATTAAGAATAGGGTTGCACATGTTAGCATAAAAATACGATCTTCTACAATAAATCATGAAAACTGTGATTAAAGTCACAGTCATGACGAAAATATTGTGTTGGCAATATATTCAAATAATTCATACATAGTGACCAAAACACTGTGTCACAGTTCAAAAAGTTTTTTTCCTTTCGTGGTGAAGCTTGGGTAATCCTATCTTTAATTCATTAATTTTATTTCTTATTCCAAAAATATATAATATGTAAAATTGCGTCCTTTAATGAGGGACTACGACCTAAGTCACAGTTATTACTATTCAGCTAGAATAAGTTGACTGCGACCCTTGTATATGTGTTCATGGTCGTAGTGATCATAAAAAAAGAGTAAATTTCAATTTATTCAAACAAATAAAAAAAGTATATAGTAAATTGGTAACATAAATGAAAATTTCTTAATGTAATAAAACATATAGAACAGAAACAACAATTAACAAAAATTTATAATATTAACTAAACTGTGACTCAGGTCGCAGTTCATTGATATCCTTTTCTACATTAACAGTGCAACCTTGGTCGCATTCCTCGAAAGAAGATGCAAAAAAACAACTCTTACTTCATTCTCAGTTGCTGCAATTTGATACTATTTCCTCTGAGAATAAAAAATTCTAAATTCATGTGATAATGAAAAAAACATGCCTGATACAAAAATTTTATTAAAAAAGTATAATGTAAATGTTTGAAACAGCAAACTAAAATGAAAATAATATAAGAGAAAATTGTGGTACCAATAAGGGACAACCAGTCTTGTAATGACCCAGCTGTTGACAGTTTTCACATTTACAGTATTTCACCTCGTTCTGTGATAGAGAATTTTCAAATCCAGGTTTTATTCTGAATGCACTTTTAGGACTCCACTTTGTAGCCACAGGACCAAGCGGGTCGCGTATTATCAATTCTTCACTATATCTCAATACCACAACTGAAGAATTAGAACCAACACATTTTAGTTTCAATCTGCGATGATTGATCATTTAATGTTTGGGTTTGAAGTCATTACTGGTTTCTACAGCAAATTTTTTCAGCACACCATTGTATGCGTCGGAAAAGGAGGATTCGATTGTAAAATTCTTTTAATTGGATAGAAAATTACAACAGATCAGTCTTCCGATTACAAGGGAGGGAGGATGTTGAGTCTTGAATCCTCCCTTTGTTTAAGGCTGGGTTCTTCAAGTGGCGGTAGAGAGTGAATCTTGTTCTCCATTGACCGGGTGAACGTTGAGATCTTCTGGGGCTTTTCTCTTCGGGTGGTTGACGGAGTAACACAGCTCTGTCGACCAAAACTCTAAAAGAGATTGTCGGCAAAGGCTAACTTGAACACAGCAAGTTCTCTGAAGGGTTGAACTCTCTCTCTTTTCTCTCAGAGATCTTTTCTCCCAAAAATCATCCGACCCCTTCTTCATAGTGACGGGGCTATTTATAGGGATTTTAGGGGCGTACGTGCCTCCTAAAAACACTCCATAATGGGTGCTAACTTTCCCCGTTATGTGGGCCGTGATTGGCCCCAAAACCGGGACAGTTACAACTGAGACGCGGATTTTGACCCTCGCGCCTTGGTGCTGATGAGACGCGGGTTTCGACCCTCGCGCCTTGGTGCGGCTGAGACGCGGGTTTCGACCCTCGCGCCTTGGTGTTGATGAGACGCGGGTTTCGACCCTCGCGCCTTGGTGCGGCTGAGACGCGGCCAAAATTGGCTTTGCGTCTAGAACTTGGAATTCTGTTTTTTAATGGCTTGTCTTTTAGTGATTTTTAGACAGCCTACAGAACCCCCTCCAAAGTTTTCGATATTCCGCAGTTAAGTGGGACGGATTTCGAAATACTTTGGACTCTAGCTAAACTCGCCCTTATGACTGGACTGTCAATGCTCCGGGTTTGATCTTGGCTGGAGTATGGTCTTCGTGAGTGTACTGTGGAACTCTTTGAAGCCACTAAAGTTGATCATATTGAGTGTCTAGATGCACAGTCTAAACCTCCCCAATTGCTTTAAGTTTGTCATGGGTGCACTTTAAGCCATGAGTGGACGGTCGTCTGCTTGTGCCAGTGTACTGTTGAACTGTTATGCAGAAGCAAGGACTGAACGCCAGCTTTAAAGTTGCGACTTTCATAGGGCTGCATCTTTTGGAATGAGAACGCGACAGATATTCTACAAGACAGATGCGATTCTTGGGCTGATTGGAAGGATGCGAACTTTCGGAAAGACGCATCTTTTTGGAGTAAAGACGCGACTTTTTGGACGCAACAATGGCCTAGCTGAAGAGATGCGTCCATTGAAGAGGCGCGACTGTTGGGTGCGAATCCGTGCCATGCCATGAGTGCACTGCCACGTGTCCTGTGGAGCCGACGGGACACCTTCTTTTTGGCGTGCGAACTTCACGCTGCATTAAATGCACTGTCCACGCGTCAGGCGGTGATTCGGCGTCGAACCAAGCGCCGCGTATCTTTGCGAATCACCGTACCTATAAAGGGCGACAGTCGTTGAGAGAGTCATTATTAATCTCTCTTTCGTCTTCGCTTGCACCTGTTAGGGTTTTGAGAAAGAAGTTCTCTTTGTTCTCTTCTCTTCCGTCTAGCATTAGATTCTTATTTCGCAATGGCACCCAAGGCCAAGCGAACTGCTTCATCGTCGAAGGCGGTCGTCACTGAGGCCCAAAGGGGCGGTTCCTCCATGCAGGAAGCCCCTATCTCAGGTATAACGCCATCAGGCTTGATCTTTGCCATTGGAGGGGTTTATGGAGTTCTTATAACCCTAAAAATCCCTTCTTTGAAGGAGAACCGCCATCGTGGATTCGAAATCGTGCTTGATTCTCAGACGCGGTCTTTGAGTTAACAAACAAGGCACGGGTTTGATGACCCTACCGCTTTTATCCGCTTGAGGATGTACTTATTTGTTGAACATAGGGCGCCAGTAAGCCTTGCGTTCCGGAGTCATCACTTAGAATGTTTCTAATTGTGAAAGATCCGGACGCAGACTTGATCCTTGCGTTCTGTGACATCAGACGCTGGTTTTTATGAATCTTGCACCGAGTCCAAGTACTTAGAGATTTTTCACAAGTCTTGGATTTTTGAAAACGCAGACTCCCTGCTGGCCTCATGGTCCTCAGGTCTGGATGCGAATTTTCACAATTTTCTGCGTTCAGTATCTCTTCTGCGTCTGAATTATAAACACTTAACGTTTTTGTTTAGATTTCTGATTAGATTTCTGATCAAGTGTCGTTTTCTTCTGCAGTGCGACACTCTTCCAACCCACTCTCCAAGAGGCGCCACTACGGGCACATAGGTGGTGCTGACCGTGATTTAACCTTTGTGTTGCAAAGGACTGCTCCTGTGACTGCCGACAAGTCGAAGGAACGAAGAGAGAGGCTCTCCAACTTTGACGCGGCAACCTTTCGGGAGCTTATGACTAATGCGGCATTCACAACGAATGCTCGCACTCCGATGGAGAAGCCTGCTTTCTTCTTTGGAGACCATATTAGCGAGGGCGGCTATTCCTTGCATGACGGAGATTATAAATGGCTCCGTCAGATAGGGGATAGAAGGTTCTTTCTTCCAAACATGGAGAGGATGTACCCACTGTCTTATCTACAGCACATGTCCGTCCCTCGAAAAATGACATGGGAGCTTTCCCGACCCGTCCCTGAGGTTACTCTCGGTAACTTAGGCTCCAAGAAGGTATATCATGCTGGTCATGATAAGGAGGCTATCGGCCTGTTTCCCGGGCTGTTCAGGACCGATCACCCAGTAGGAGAAACTCCTAAACTCAGCACCACCTTTCTCAACGCATTCATGAAAGTGGGGGGTGATTTTTCGGTCGACTTCCGTGCGCCCGGGTGGATCCATTCCACTGAGAAGTATTGGTGGGGTAAGATGGTGAGCTTCGTCCTTGCCGATCTTGGAGGCCTGTTGGAGCATGTGGAATTGTACCAAGCGGTCAGGGCCGTGCAATATGGTATTCCACCAAGTTCTCAAACTTCTTTGGGATCCTGGAGCGTTACAATCCTCTGACGGGGACATTCTTCACTCTGGTCGGAGAGATGGGTCTTGCCCTGCACGAGTTGTACGAAGTCTCGGGGCTGGTAATGGGGGACTCTCCCTATAAGGAATAAGTCCCGATCACTGAGGAGCTTCACCTTTTGAAGAAAGAGTCTCCTCGGGTGTACGAGACTTATTGGGAGGTGTTATGTCACTTCCACATTTGCGGCCAGATAACCTCTTGGAGGACGAGGGGAGTCAAGCAGCTATCTTGGGCAAGCTACCTGTTTAATGGCGTCAATCAGAAAGACCATCCGGTGACCCGACTGACTCCCAGCTCCGACGAGGAGATTGCCGATAGGATCAAGGCTTCTGTAGACTCCTACACCACGGAGTCGAACGAGGATACTTTCGAACCTGACACGATTTTCGAAAGTTTCCATCATCAAGCCCGGACCCCTATCTCCAATCGAGCACTGTTGGCGGGCTTCATAATGTTGTGGTTGAAGCGCTGTGTGGTGCCGACACTGCCACATGAAGTGATTGTTGCCGACGTAGTGTACCCGGCGGTGCTCCTAGCTTATGGTAGGCCCATAGCTCTCCTCCCGGCCATGGCGGCCGGTATTCAAAGCGGGTTGCGGGCCTTAACTCAGAATCTATGCAAAGTAGAGAAGGCTGTCGACTCCCAGGGTAAGGCGATTGTTGACTCAGAGGGAAGGCCGACGGTAAAGCGTCCCAACCCTCGGGTTGAGCTTCCCTACACGTACCTAATGGCTTGGTACGTTATGCACTGTCCCTCCTTGATGACGCCGGTGTCTTGGAGTGAGGGGTTTACCCCTTTCGTACAGCGGTTGGAGGGTTCAAGTTGGTGTAATACTTATATGTATTTCATTCGGAGGTGCATTCTAACTGCTTCGAACTACCAGCTCAATCGCTGCTTCCCCGAGATTACTGGTGCATCTTTTGGGGAAAACTTGCTGACTTCGTGGGCCCAGATAACTTCACGAGGCTGTCATCGGGAGTTTTCTGGTGGTTGGTCAATATTCAGTCCGGGTATGTGCTTTTCCGACAAGGGAATTCGTGCACGATCGAGCCGTACATGCCAAATCGCTTCGCCCGACAGTTCGGCTATGATCAATTATATGTCGGTAACCCCAATGCTCGACTCGCCTTCAGTGGGAACTTGTTTGAAGGTGCTCGGGCTTGGTATTATAGCGTGGCTGGAGGGACGGAAGCGCTTTTCGTCTGCCCCCCAAAGAACCGAAAGGCTGTACAAGCCTTAGCTTCTGTACCTGGTACTTCCAAGCCAACCAAACGCCTGACTTTGCTCCGGAGTACTCATGCATCGAGAGTATCAATGCATTTTACGAAGCCAAGTTGGGGTCCAACAAATGCTCACGAGGTGTCGAGGAGTATCGGAAGGCTCTGAAGGAGACCAGAAGGGTATCGAGGGAGAAGCCGCGAGCAGCAAAGGGTCGACAGGCGGCGGGTAAGCGTCCTCAAGGCTCTACTTCCACTGTTGAGCCTGCCCCAAAGAAGGTCCGGAGAGACTTGGCGGCCGCAGTTTCTCCGTCCGAAGACATCCCTTTTGGTGTTGAGGAACAGAGGGAAGAAGCAGAAGATGAGGATGACGCCCCCTTAGTCCGTACCTGTGGGTTGCACAGCAGGGGCCCCAGGATTTTAGAGGAAGTGGAGTTCGCTGACAAACCCACCGCCGCTGACGAGGCTGAGCAGCTTGAAGTCGACATAATGAGCGGAGGTGATGTTGAGATTCCAGGGGTCTCAACTCAGCCCGGGTCTTCTTCAGCTCACGAGAGGAGGGATGAGGCACAACAGCCTGGATCCCCTAGTGTATTAATCCCAGTCCTCGGGTAGTTGACCCCAGCCCGACCACTGGGGTATTTGGTGGCAAGGCCCCGGTTGCCGAGGCTTCTCGCGTTGCACTATCGTCTTCTTCATCCTAAGAAGGGTATGATTCAGGCGATGAGGTCGACTTTGGCGATGAACCCGCCCCTCCTGATCCGAGTAAATTCTCACACATCTCGGAGGAGAAAATATATGGGTGTGAGCCGGTGACGGGGTCACCACCAGCGGTAGTTATTCCTGCTAAAGCTGCTGAGGGTACTCTTTTCGCCTAACTCATCCTTTTAACTAGGAAAAGGATTTTGACGTTTTCTTTTTTTTTGCTTCATATCGCAGGGCTGGTCGTGTTTTGATTGAAATTTTACCTGCACACAAAAATAAGGAATTAGATTTAGAACAAGTTATGCAAGGTTCTCAATTCGAATCCACGGTAGCAATGGCTATGCGGGTCGTGATCCTCAGGGAGGGACTAGCGATAGAAGTGTTTGAGTAAGTTCTCTAAAAATTTATCTTTTTTAGTTATTAAAAAGAAAATAAGAAAATATTAGTTAAAGTTAGTTTAGATGAAAAAGTGATAATTACAATGAGATGGGAAAGAAAGAATTGGGAGATGGTGATTTAATCTACAAAAATAAAAGAAAAGAAAAGAAAAGAAAGGAACACTAACCTTAGTTTGGTTGAGGAAAAACGTGAAAACCTTACATGTTCTACCTTGCTTAGGAGGCGTTCAACGCATAAACCATAGGATCGAGCTCAGTCCCATGTTCGCATTATATCATCAAGCTGGGCAAGTATGAAGTGATACGGACCTTGAGGAGGAGAACATCTCCATGAAGTATCGTTGGCACTCGCTAAGACTCGTTATACTTATGCTTCGGAAATCACTTGCATGCTCATCAACAACCAACAGAAATAAAAGAGAAAAAGAAAAGAAACAAAAAGAAAAGTAAAACAATGCACATAAGAAAAATATTACCTTTATTGCTTTAATCAATGGCAGAAAAGAGGAGGGTACATCGGTGTCACGCTCAACATAGGCCTCTCTCTCTCTTAAAAAAAAATAGACATTACAAAAGAAAAATAGAAACCTAACTACAAACTAGAAGAAAGCCTAAAAACCCTAGCTTTGGCCCTGTACTGCGCTGGACGCCCCTTCTCTGTTGCTCTGCAGGGGTATTTATAGGAGATATAGGAAGTAGAGTCCCAGTACAACTCCTCAACGAAAACGCATCGCCAACCGCCTCAGGATTGCCGCGGAAACGGGAATTTTGCCGCGGAAACGCGGCACTTTTGTAGCCAAATGCCACGCGCTTTCTCGCGTGGCATCCTCTGGTCCGTCCATCTGGGTTTATCCTTCTGAAAATTGTATCCTGACTCTTCATCTTGAGATTTCGGGATAACTTGGGAAGCAAGTTACCCTAGATCTCAAATCTTCCCATATCTTTTAAACGAATTTCATCTCTTGCACTCTTTTTATCCTCATCCTGCAAGCATTTAGGGTTTAGTAGAAGTCCATCCCTTTACTCTTCTTTTAATATTTGCAATTCTTGCAATTGGTAATTGCAACTTTGACATTTGATAATTGTAATTTTTCACTTGGGCTTGGACATGGGCTTTTGGGCTTCTTTTAAGGCTTTATTCTTTTATTTTTATTTACTCAAGGCCTGCACACAATAAATAATAAAATATTAGTAAATGTGCAAAATTATATGAATAAATGTGAAAATGTGATAGTAAATGTGATGATAAATATGCATTTTTTACTACCTATCATCGTGGTTAGCGAGGCCGCTGCTTCCTCCTAGATCGAGGAGATGATACAGGAGCTGGCCCAGCAGGAGAGAGTTGAGGCTCCTATTACTGGGATGCCGCTGCTTCCTCCCAGATCGAGGAGATGATACAGGAGCGAGGCCGCTGCTTCCTCCCCCTAACACGTATCTTCTGAGGGCCTGAAATCCCTCTAACACGAATCGTCAATATTTTATTCCATTACTATAAGCAAGGCATCATACCGGCATTCATCACTTCCTCCCATTTCCCGTGCAAGTTATTCTTTTTATGGCTTATCAATATTATCAGATTACGGGAATAACTGGTCATAACAGGAGATGGCCCTACAGATTCAAGAGGTGGCCCCCACAGATTCAAGAGGTGGCCCCACCACGTATGTGATGTGGCACTTTGTTCCATGTGGCACTTTGCTCTGAGGGGGATGGATTCTAGAGGTGGCCCCTACAGATTCAAGAGGTGGCCCCCACCACGTATGTGGTGTGGCACTTTGCTCCGTGTGGCACTTAGTTCCATTCAGGATAACAAGTCACTGTATACAATACAGGATAACAAGGCAGGATTCCCGTAAACGTGATAATCACAAGGTCAAGTATATCATGCTGGGTGTCAAGTGATAGCATGACAGGAGGGTGATATTTGGCAGGTGACAAGTCATGTCAAGAGATTGATATTAGTCCGGTGGCAAGTCATGTCATAACAAGGAGTCTTGCCAAGTAGTAGCATGTTGGGGGTCAGGTGATAACACATCAGGTGCCAGATGATACAAACAGGTGTTACATAGTAGCATGTAAATGACAGTTATGAAGTAATGGCATGTCAAGTGTTAACATATCAGGTAAATACATGGCATGTGATAGAGTAGTAGCTGAGCACAACCAAGCGGAGCTGAGCAAGCTGGAAGTACAGACAGCAAACAGTATTTAACACTGGAGCGTCTGGCGAGGTTACCGGGACGACTCGACTGAAGTGCGAGTGGAAAATCCGGCAGCAACTCGCCTAGACGAATCTAGTGGTAAAGCGCTGAACGCTGATCATGATAACCATGCGGAGCTGAAAGACCTGACGGTCCCAATCACTTCCCTTTCGAGATAGTGAGTGACCGGAGGCTGAAGAACGGAGAGACCTGTCGGTCCCAATCACTTCCCTTTCGAGATAGTGAGTGACGGAGGCTGAAGGTTCTGAGTACGCTCGGGGTTGAAGCACACTCTCGGTGGCTACTAGCCATCCCAGGAGTGGGCAGAAACCCAGAGTCCAATCGACCACGAAGGGTTGGCCACGCATAGTATATAGCAGTAAAATACATATAAACATGGAATAAAATACATGTCAACCCGACAAAGCGGGGAAACCCAAATGGAGGCGAGAGCGAGGACACTCGCTGAAGAAAGTCAAGAAGAAAGCGAGAACACTCGCTGAGATGGGAAAGTCAAGAAGAAAGCGAGAACACTCGCTGAGATGGGAAAGTCAAAAAGAAAGCGAGAACACTCGCCTAAATCACCGGAATGCTGAAAAGTCTGAAATCCGTGGAACTCGCGCACGCGGTTTTTGAGAGTGAGACGCAGGGTCGTAGACGCGGGAGTTTCAGACGCGGGGTTCGCGTCGCAAGAATGGCAGATGCGAAAATAGCAGACGCAGGAATTACAGACGCGGGGTTCGCGTCGCAAGAATGGTAGACGCGGAAATAGCAGACATGGGAGTAGCAAACGCGAGAATAGCAGATGCGGGGTTCGCGTCGCACAGATGCCACAAACGCGAGGTCTGCGTTCAAGGCAGGACGCGAGGAGAACGCGGACGCGGACGTAGGTTCTGCGTCGCGTTAACACAAGAAGAACACAGACGCGGGAATAGGCTCTGCATCGTGTCAATACAGGAATGCGGGGATTGCGTTCAGGAATTGCCTAGACGCGGGGTTGAGATCCGCGTCAGGATACAAACAGAGAGGAGGGAAAGTGATTTCTTGGTGGTGGTGATGTTTGGTGTTTGTCGTTGCAATTGTCACCGGAATGATTACCGAAATAACCTTGAACGATTACCGGAATAATCATCGGAGAGTTGCAATTATCACCGGAATGATTACCGGAATAATCGTAAATGATTACCGGAATAATCACCGGAGCCGGAATGATCACCGGAATAATCGTGAACGATTACCGGAATGATCACCGGAAATGAAAAGGAGCTCGGACCCAATCCAAAAGGAGTGGCCGGCCCTTGATGTGATGATGGGGTGGTGATTTTGTGAAGAGGTTTTGATGGTGGTGGTATTTTGGAGAAGGTAAAGGAGAAGGTGGAGGTTTGGTGGAGATGTTGAAGTTTGTGGTGGTGGTTTAAATGGAGATGGAGGAGGAAGAAGATGAAGGTAAGGAGTTGAAGAAGTTGTAGTGGTGGTTATTGTGGTGGAGATGAAGGAGGATTTGGTGGTGGTTAAGGCTTTGGTGAAGGTGAAGAGAAAATGAAGTGGAATGAAGAAGGAAAGGTTTATATAGGATTTGGATTTGTGAAGGTGATGTAAAAATGGAAAAAAGAGGGGTTTATTTGTAAAATGGTGGAGTGAGGTGTTTCCCTTGGCCACTCTTGGCCGGCCATGGAGATGGAGAGAGGTTGGATATTTTGGAGAAGATATTTTTGGAGGGAAAGATATTTTTGGTGGAAGGTTGGAGAAGATAATGGAAGAATGGAGAATTTGGTGGAAAGAAAAGGAAGGAAAGAAAAAGGAAAAAGGAAAAGAAAATGAAAAGAGAAGATATTTTCTTGGAAGAAAAAGTGAAAATAATTAGAGTGGCGGATTCCCGGGATTCGGTTGCGGATGCGGAAAACTTTCGGAAAAATACCGAAATCGTCCCGAAATCAAGTATCTCGGAACGACGCGCAAAAATTCTCAAAATCAAGAATATTATTTTAAGAATCATGGTGAAATTTTTTTCAAGAAATTCTTTATAGTTTTTAAATTAAAAATCCTGGAATCGGCCGCCAATATCGGTCGACACCAAATCTGGCGGAAATCTGATAATTTCTGAAAATGCTCAAAAAATGAATTAAGATAGTAAATATTATTCTAAGAAAATATGTGAAAGCGGTTTTCTCAAAATTTGACTCCATTTGTAAATTAAAAATCCAGAAGTCGGTCAGCGGTGCTGGTCGACACCGGTTTTGAAGATTTTCATTTAATTCAGGAAAATTCCAGAAAATCATAAAAAATCTAAATTATTAGAAAATAATGTTTGAAACTGAAATCGGTCAAATCTGAATACCGAAAAGACCAAATTGAGTAATACACTAGGATCGGGTCCCCGGTTCAGAGAAGGGCAGACTCTGAGTCCACGAATCCGGATCCAAGACAAAACGATCATATAAATAATTCATAATGCAAAATAAATACAGGAAGTAAATTGAAAAATACGATCGAAAAATCTGAATACGCAACTAAGTACGTATTCCGAGAGCGGGGTGTTACACTAAGTTAGGGTAGACCTATGACCTAGACGACTTCTAACTGGTTAGACTGTCCACGGGAGGTAGGGTGCAGACTTTGACCACAAGTTAATCAGCTAGGTCAGGGCAAGAGTGGTAGGAGGTTTTCCGTCTAAGACGTTCCTTAATTAAATAACCACCAATCTTCGGGCTTTCGGCCCTCAATCCCCTTCCTAGACACTGATTTGGCAGGAGTCAACTTCCAGCACTGTTCCCCATTAGGATAATCTCCTAATTGAGTCCGAGAAGTCCCTAGGGCCAACGTCTAGTCAATTTTTAATTAGGGTTAGGGTTGTGAGTGCTTGGAATATGATTTTTGGGCCAAGGAAGGGTGATTAAATCCCCACCTTATCTTGTTAATGGGTTATGCCCTTAAAATAAATTTGTGCAAGTGTACAAAATATGTAAATAAGATTCACTCAAAGCATCAACCAAGAGATGAGTCCTATTCTACATGCAATGCGAACGTACCTTGCTCCAGCACTCTTCAATAGTAAAAATAAAGGATTTGAAAAGACACGTGCCTAATATGCAAATGTCTAATCAATTTTTATCTTTAACAACAAGTATTTTACTGTTGATTAATTAGCAGTAAGCAGGGTTATCACAGAACAAAGTTTAACAGAGCAGTAGACAGATATTGCAATTTGCAGCAACCTGCAAAAAGATGGATCAGTAGGGAACTACTTAGGCCGCGGTTTCGTGGCAATTGCGCGTTTCCGCGGCTCTGAAGTAGGCTCTTGTGCTCTGCCTTCGAGGGCAGAGGCACAGAGTTGCTATATGTCCACTTCTGCTGTCAGTTTCCCTGTTCTCCAAACCTGCAAACAGAAAGAATAAAAGAATTAGTTAAAAAAAATTTTATTTTTAGAGAAAAACTTACCGTCCCTCCCCGGCAACGGCGCCAATGTTTTGATTGAAATTTTACCTGCAAACAAAAATAAGGAATTAGATTTAGAACAAGTTGTGTAAGGTTCTCAATTCGAATCCGCGGTAGCAGTGGCTATGCGGGTCATGATCCTCAGGGAGGGACTAGCGATAGAAGCGTTTGAGTATGTTCTCTAAAAATTTATCTTTTTTAGTTATTAAAAAGAAATAAGAAATATTAGTTAAAGTTAGTTTAGATGAAAAGTGATAATTACAATGAGATGGGAAAGAAAGAATTGGGAGATGGTGATTTAATCTACAAAAATAAAAGAAAAGAAAAGAAAAGAAAGGAACACTAACCTTAGTTTGGTTGAGGAAAAACGTGAAAACCTTACATGTTCTACCATGCTTAGGAGGCGTTCAACGCATAAACCATAGGATCGAGCTCAGTCCCCTGTTCGCATTATATCATCAAGCTGGGCAAGTATGAAGTGATACGGACCTTGAGGAGGAGAACATCTCCATGAAGTATCGTTGGCACTCGCTAAGACTCGTTATACTTGTGCTTCGGAAATCACTTGCATGCTCATCAACAACCAGCAGAAATAAAAGAGAAAAAGAAAAGAAAACAAAAAGAAAAGTAAAACAATGCACATAAGAAAAATATTACCTTTATTGCTTTAATCAATGGCAGAAAAGAGGAGGGTACATCGGTGTCACGCTCAACATAGGCCTCTCTCTCTCTTAAAAAAATAGACATTACAAAAGAAAAATAGAAACCTAACTACAAACTAGAAGAAAGCCTAAAACCCTAGCTTTGGCCCTGTACTGCGCTGGACGCCCCTTCTCTGTTGCTCTGCAGGGGTATTTATAGGAGATATAGGAAGTAGAGTCCCAGTACAACTCCTCAACGAAAACGCATCGCCAACCGCCTCAGGATTGCGCGCGGAAACGGGAATTTTGCCGCGGAAACGCGGCACTTTTGTAGCCAAATGCCACGCGATTTCTCGCTGGCATCCTCTGGTCCGTCCATCTGGGTTTATCCATCTAGAAATTGTATCCTGACTCTTCATCTTGAGATTTCGGGATAACTTGGGAAGCAAGTTTCCCTAGATCTCAAATCTTCCCATATCTTTTAAACGAATTTCATCTCTTGCACTCTTTTTATCCTCATCCTGCAAGCATTTAGGATTTAGTAGAAGTCCATCCCTTTACTCTTCTTTTAATATTTGCAATTCTTGCAATTGGTAATTGCAACTTTGACATTTGATAATTGTAATTTTTTACTTGGGTTTGGACATGGGCTTTTGGGCTTCTTTTAAGGCTTTTTTCTTTATTTTTATTTACTCAAGGCCTGCACACAATAAATAATAAAATATTAGTAAATGTGCAGAATTATATGAATAATGTGAAAATGTGATAGTAAATGTGATGATAAATATGCATTTTTTACTACCTATCATCGTGGTTAGCGAGGCCGCTGCTTCCTCCCAGATCGAGGAGATGATACAGGAGCTGGCCCAGCAGGAGAGAGTTGAGGCTCCTATTACTGGGATGCCTCTAGAGAGGGCAATCATCGAAGTCAGGGAGACCTCCACCCTGCAGGATTCGCCTAAGAACTCGCCATCTTTGGACCCTCAGCTAGGTAAGGAAATATTGATATTTTGAATGTTTTCCTTTTACTGTCGTAGCTGATATTCTTGTAATTTGCAGAGGGCACTGAGGAAGCTCAGGTAGGAGACTTGGCGGTCAGTGCCTATCCGGGAGGCCGTACAGCTCAGACCTCGGCCAAGGACCCTGAAGAGGTCGAGCTTACTGTCATCTCATCGATTGCGGAGGTTTCTACGGACGTAGTACCCCCAAAAGCGCCGGCGGCTACTCTTGCTCCTGCCGCACCCGTGGTCAGTCCGATTCCTGTACCGGAAGAATCGGCTTACATCCATCACCTCGTGATAGAAAGGGGATCGGGGAGCAATTTAGGTGGTGATACCATGGGGATTCTGACACGCCAGATGGTGCAGCAGTTCTTTGCCTCGATGCAATCATGTATTGATTTCATCCTATCTGGGGATAGCTCCTTTGAATTCGCCCGAATGTTTCTCGGAAACCTGGTCGAGAACATCAGTTTAGCCGGAGGCCCTTCACCAGCCAAGGCGTGTCTGCTGCTAGTGGAGCAGTTGGGACATAACTTGAGAGAGCTTCGATCCCTGGAGAATGCTGGCTCATTTCACGAGGCCCAGGAAACTCTGAATAGGCTCCTTGCTGCTCAAGAGCTAGAGCGAAGAGAGGTGGAAGAGAAGATAACCGAAAGGACCCGTCTTCTCGAAGGTTTCCAGGCTGATCATCAAAAGCTAGCAGTCGAGTCAAAGGAATCCGAGATGATCATGCAGACTGTGAAGCAGGCTATCCTTGACTCTCGGGCTGCTATAGCCAGAGCTGAGGCTTTGATTGCTATCAATGAACAGAAGCTTGCTACTTCTGAAAAGAGGCTAGCGGAGTTAGAGGCTGCCAAGGTGCAAGTTAAAGCAAATCTCTCTGTTTATTCCTCCGAGCTGGAATCCCTCCGAGTACAAGCGAAGAGATTTTTATCCGAGGAGGATCTGCGGGCCCAAGCTCTCATGGAGGCTGAGAAGGCGCGCTAACATGAGATACATCGCCTTAGAGAACAAATCCGTTCTTTGGCGAACCAGGACTTTTAGCCTTCTTTTTTTTCTTCTTGTAAAGAAAAGGACACTCTATTTACCAAGAGTGTTTGTATCTACTTTTATCATTTTTGAATAATAAAAGTTGTTGAAATTTTTGTTCCACCTTCATCGCCCCGCTGTAGATGAATCCAACCTCTCAATCACAGATTTGGTTGTGCTCCCTTACTGACTGTGAATACTGAACTTAGGTAAAACTAAGTTCTTTTGATGAAATGCAGCGTCGATTCATAAAAAGAGACGCGGCTCTGAGGCACGCGATTCTGACCTGCCAGTGAAGACGCGGTTCAAGCGAACGCGAAGAACGCAGCTTTGAGTATGATTCAGTGGCTGCAATCCTTAACTTTATCCAGACGCAGAGTTCAGGATGCATTAAGAATGTGGTCTTACGCCCCTTAAAATTGACGCAGTCAGGGACGCGACGCTGAGACTCGATGCAAGACCCATCATCATCCATGTAGACGCAGCTCCAAGACACTTGTGAAGGTGATAGGCCTTCTCTGCTGAAGATATAAGCTTCGGGACGCAGCTTTATGTGCTTTCCCACTGAGACCCCCATAATGGGTCCCTTTTGTTGATGGACGCAGCTTTGAATCACTCCGAGAGACGCGGAGCAACTTTGAGTCATCCAAGAGACGCGAAGGGTCTTCTAACTTGGAATGAAGGAGGACGCCACTTTTTGAAAAAGAGGCGCGAGCCTCTGGACGCGGCTCTCACATCTGCGTTTGGTGCAACTTCCCAGGCGTTATGTGTAGCCTGCCATAAAGATCCTGTGAGATTTTCAAACGTCAAGTCTTCATTGACGATTGGGAACCCGCATCATCCGTTGTTTCCCGAAGCGGTTGTCCACGCGTCGGTTCTTCATTGGGATTAGGCGTTAATGCCTTTTAATGTCAAACCGGCGCTGGCGGTTGGAGACCAGCGTCTTCGATGCTTCCCGAAGCGACGCTCCACGCGTCAGCCTTCCATTGGGCTTTGACAGTCGTGCGGTCATTAAGGCCGACGGTTCTAATTGATGAACCATTAATTATGGTTATTATGGGCTGCCTATAAATAGGGCTTACCCCCTTCCTTTAGCAGTCCCATACTTGGACTATTCTCTTTTAACAGCGAGTGCTCTGAGAGACTCCATCTTCTCCCTTCAAGGACTTTACCAGGGGCTTGTCTCCATGGATGAAGATGACCCAGAGCTTTCATGCTTCTGTTTGGTCTCTTCAGAAGATTACCACTGTCAAGTGATTTCAAAAACAGAAAGCGTCTCTTTGAGCTCCTTTTATGTCCGCGCTTTAATGCAGAGAATTCAACTCTTAATAGAGGCCTCTGCGGGTACACCGTCCCAATTTGCCATGATATTTTTTAGTCCAACTAAGTCTGAATTTTGATATCTCTTAAAGAGATTCATCATCTGAATTTTCTCCTGAAGTCAGTTGGTGCCTTCCTCTTTTGAAAGTTGCGCTATTGACTTAGACTTCTCTGGACGCGAGTAGTAGTAGACTTAGGCGCCTGGCCGCAGGTTTTGCACATAGAGCTCGCGTCTTGAGGCTGTCGACTCAGGAGAATTTCAACTCAGATTGGAGGTCTCAGGCCTGAATCTTGCAACTCCTGTTCATCCGACAGGGAGACGGCAATTTTCGCGTCTGATTCTCTTCGCGTCTCATATTTTAGACGCGGGTACAAAACTGTGGTCGAACTCTGTATGTTGTCACAGCTTTGATCGCGTCTGTTTCTGCCGCCGCAGATGTTCGCTGCGCGGGTCATTCTTGCGTCTGACGATTTCATCAATAACTGTGTCTGTCACTTAGTTTTTCTGTTGAAGTATACTAAGCTTCAGATCTTCTAATTTTGTTGCTTCTTGCAGGTAGGCTTGATCATCCTTTTTCATGTTCGCTGGGCCCTTGGGAGAATATATCGGCCAGCGAACTTGGTCGATGGTTGACCACAGGAGAAGAAGTCATGACTCCTGCCTTCAGGAGATTGGGACCGGACCCTTGCCAAGATCTCTTTGGATTCAATGCACCAGTCATGCTTCTTGGCATGGCATGGTCAGAGTGAGGATGGCGGCGGGGGTAGCGGTGGATATAGTGGTGGGTATCATCCCCTGTGAGGTCTCAAAACCTCCTCTCTTACCCCAGAAGTGACATCGAGGAAAACTCCATGCCTACTGACTGACCTTCTGGTGGAAGAGATGTTCATCAACGAAAGGTCATACCCCCACTTCGGATGGTCAGGTGGAATCAGAAGACTCTGCTGCCTTTCGACCTCAAGAAACACCATTGTTCTCGATCAACCAGGGACTTCTTCGATGTTTACATCATGCATCGTGGTGCAACTAACTTCTGATCGTTGCCACAATGTCCGATCCTATTTTGGTGCCCTTCCAAACATCCTGTACTTGGAATTGTATGCAGCTTTGAGGAGTGAGTGCAACCTCTGAGAGAGAGAGAGAGGGACTTCTTTGTTTACTCCTTAACTGTAACACTCAATCTCATTGTATAAGAGAGCGTTTTGTATCACTTTCATATGCCTGGATATAAATAAAAGTGACACTTTTCTTTTTTTCTCTTCTATTGTCTTGGACTCTCTCGTTTCTTTTTAGTCAGACGCATAGAAGCAAAGAATCTTTGGCTTGTCAAAACTATGATGAAAATTTTAACAAGTCAACTTTTGTGGAGAAAAGATCCTATTTCAGGAACCCCACAAAGCTGTCAGAGGTGTGATATTAACTTGACAGAAATAAGATAATGTTGGTGGGCCTGCCACTTTATAAAAGAAAGTGACAGGTCGAATTGGTACCCCAGGGAAGGTGAGCTTTTATCAAAGGTTTAAGCTCAACTGGAGGGTTGATGAAAACACTGTTAACGGTGTAATGTTAACCTAACAATTTTTTTAGGTAGACTTGTTGTTCTGTTGAGGAGAATAACAAGTGAGACTAGGCTCGCGGGGAGTCTAGGAAAGCCTTTACCGTTAGAGGTGTGATATTAACTGAACGGGTTGAATGTAGTCTTGTCAGAAGTGTAATGTTAACTTAACAAGGATGTGAGTCAGAGGTGTGATATTAACTTGACTCAAAAGCTTTTCAGTTTTATTTAGGAAAACTAAAAGTGTCACTGTCATAGGTATGATGTTTAACTTGACAGTGAAGGTAATGCTAGAGATGTAATGTTGAACTTGGCATTAGTCATCTCGACTTCAGCGAGGAAGTCCGAGGAAAAGTCGTGGCCGTAAGTGTATTGTTGAACTCGGCGATGACCTGGATGCTAGAGGTGTAGTGTTAAACTTAGCATCATTCATTTTAGCTTCGATATGGAAGTCTGAAGGAAGGTGACTGTCAGAGGTGTGATGTTAACTTGACAGAAACTCGATGTACTGTTTAGAAGTATAATGTTAACTTAACAGTAATTTGTCAGAGGTGTGGTATTAACTTGACAGAAATTGATTTGCGATATGAGCAATTTGAGGACCTATCATTCTATTGATGAGAATTGGCAAGTGGAGTTTAAAAATGTCAGAGGTATAGTGTTAACTTGACAAATTTGGATTTGCGATATGAGCAATTTTGAAGACTTGCCATTTTATTAATGAGAATTGGCAAGTGAAGTTTGAAGTGCCAGAGGTATAGTGTTAACTTGACAACGACTGTATTTTGTAGACCTACCATTCTGTGGATGAGAATTGGTAAGGGATTTTGGAGGGGAGAGTGGAGTCAAGTCCACTTAGGATTTTTAGCAAACCCTCAGCTATCAACGGATTTGAGGTGCCTTTTGTAAGATCACCTAGAGGGGGGGTGAATAGGTGATGGCTAATCTAATGGTCACTTATGAACAAATAATGCGGAATTAAAACTAAGTTGACCAAATTAAACTTCTTTTAATTAAACACTTATGTATAACACAAGAGTGTTGCCGAATTCCCCTTGCGAGGCTCTGGACAAACTCCTCTAGATTCCCCTTGAATGGGTTGAGGTGCCGCGTTGGCTCTCTTGGTTGAATACTAGTGTTAACAACAATCCCAAGCAAGTATGTATATCAATTATGAGCACAAGGGAATATATCATGCATATATAAGATGAACACAATAAATTGAATGCAAGATATAAAATAGAGACAAAAGGAGAAAGAGAGCAAGAGTGAGCAATCGCAAACACAAAGGGTTTGTTTCGAGGTTCGAGCACACTTGCTCTACATCCCCGCCTTCGACACACGAAGGATTTCCACTATGCACGATCCAACCGGATCTCTCCTTGGTGCCGCAACACCTACAAGCCCTCGGACTCCCAAGTCCCTTACACACCACAAGCCCACCGGCTCGTCGAGGCCGCACCTCAAGCTACAAGTCCTCACTAGGACCCAACAACACCAAGTCCTCACTAGGACCCGAAACAAACCGCGAACACAACCGTCCGCCTTCTCAAAGAACAAAGATGAACTTTGGTGATCACAACTCTTGATCACCTAAATCCTCTCACAATAACACTCCTATAGAATGAATAGCTCAATGGATGCTCAAGTGTTTGTGTGAGAAAGCAAGGAAAGAATCTTTGGTGAAAAACACAAGAAAATCTCTTTTACACTCTTTGATAAAACTCTCCTTTTAATTGGAAGTATTGACTCTAATTTTGTGGAGAAAAACCCTTCAGAAAGACTGGGAAAAACTAGCTTTAAGGTCTCCAAAAATCTTGGCTTAAAACAATGACAAAACCCCCTTTTATAGAGGCCAGAAAAAATCTGACCGTTGGGCTCTGTCAGAGCTACCGGTCGACCGGCAACGGTCAAAAATCCGACCGTTGCAGCCTCCGGTCGACCGGCCCGGTCGACCGCGCAACTGGAGAAGAGAGTTAACTCTCTGTCGGTCGACCGGTCCGGTCGACCGATACTTCCCGAGAGCAAAGCTCTCTGAAGCGGTCGACCGGCCCGGTCGACCGATCTCCAGTGCACACTGGCGTGCACGTTGTGCACGTCCGGTCGACCGACCCGGTCGACCGGCCTCTGTCAGTTCTGAAAAATCAGAACTGGCAGAACCAGAAAATTGGGATTAAGGATTGGTCTTTTGGCTTAATAAAAATCCCATAAATACTTAGAAATTTTACAAAAATAGTTTTATGATATAGAAACATGCTTGCACAAAATCAAGGCATATTATTGAAGATTTGACTATTTTTGTAACTTGGAAATATTGACTCATAATAAAAACTGTTTTTCCAAAACAACATGTTTTTCCAAATTTCCATCAAATACAAAAACAAGATACACTTTAAAGCATAGTGTGTGTGGATATGATCCACTACACAATCAAGATGACATATCTAGTTTTTGACATAAAGCACTAAACTTGGTTTTGAAATATCAACATGTTTTTCAAAACTTTCATCAAATACAAAAACAAGATATACTCTAAAAGCATAGTGTGTATGGATATGATCCACTACACAATCAAGATGAAATATCTAGTTTTTGACAATAGGCTCTAAGCATGGTTTTGGATATAAGATATGTAAACTATGAAATACCAAAAACCAAATTGTATTTTATCACAAATAAAAATCTTTTCTTAATTAGGAAAATCTTTTATGAAAATCATTCTATCAAGAGTTCTATCAAGAGTGTGTGTGTGATATAGACTTGAGCAATCCACCAACTATCTATCCTTTACATTTTTATCTAAAATAAATAAAAATCTTATACCTAGACACAAGTCTTCATCCTCTTGAAGGCTTCTCATCTTCTTGACTTGGTCCAAATGCAATCCACCGAGCTCATTTCTAGATGTGTTCTTGATGCATAGGCTCGTGAATCAACCGGTGCTAGCTTCCAACTTGTCTTTAAATCCTTTGTTGAAGCTCCACACCTACTAAGATCTTGATAATGAATCTGTCACTAATTAAACACAAGATCATTAGTAATCATAACTCATGAGTTGATCATCATCAAAACTAGGGTGATAGGCCTTTGGGCCAACAATCTCCCCCTTTTGATGATGACAAAACTCATGACGTTATATATGCATGGATTAAAGTAAAGCTTCAAAGAAGCCCCCCCTTAACTCATGCATAACAAGAAATAATAGATATGGCAAAGAGGCACGCGAATATGTATGCAAGTATGGAGATAAAACATGCAACAAGCATAAATCAAAATCTTTTTCGCCTATTTGCATAAATCAAAACACATATGCATAAATACAAATCTTAATTCCCCTTAAGTAAGAAGGACAAATACTTCTCCCCCTTAAGCAAGGAAATCATGCATATATATCAAAAACAAAAACACAAATACTTCTCCCCCTTTTTGTCAATCATCAACAAAGGGTTCAAAGTAAAATCAAATCAACAAATTTTCTCCCCCTTTATGTCAAAATAAAGAAGTCAAGGAGGGGCAATACGAATCAAAAATTTGAATTTTTCTCATCAAAACAAAATCATTAATTCTATTTTATCAAAACAAATTTTGAATTTTCTCTTTGATATCAAATAAAAAATATTGATACCATTTTAAAATCTAATGCATAAGCTTGAAAAATAAGATTTGAATTAAGCTTAGCATTAACAACACATGAAGAATTCGAACTAGTTAAATGAGAGTGTTTAACAACTAGTACGAAATCCTTCTATCTAAGGTTTTCATGAAATAGCAATGAAACACAAAACACTCAAACACTCTAATCTATAAAGTCCAAATAGTTTCAAAAGAAGTGAGTGTACTAATGTTATGTGAAACATGGCATCATGAAAATGGCAATAAGGTACAATATTCCTTAGAAAATCATAAACATCAAAATCATCTCACATTTTTTTATTAAATCATTGAAAACAAAATCTATATGTCAAGATATATGTATGTTTTGACAATACATGAAATATACATACATATCTCTTAAACTCAAGTGAGTCTATATGAATGGATTTGCATTGAAGGCAAAAGACTCAAGAGTTATACATGTATATTTTAAGGTTTGGCAAAATACACATATACATGAAATAAAAGGCACATGATCATAAATCAAATCCAAAGGTGAACATAAGTTTAAATATGTATGAATCATCAAAACTAAGCAATACAAGTACATTTCAAGGGTTCAAATAAGCATTTAAGCACACTTACTAATAGATCTTTTGAGGCCCATGATATGTTCAAGTATAAATCCTAGTGTTGACAAAAACTAACATATAAACTAATATTCAAATCATGAAGCATTAAATTTTAAGAAAAATTGAATCATGTGACAATCTCAAAAACTATTTGAAGAATACATAACTAGTATAAATTATTTTTGAAAACTAGTTAAAGATCCTTCAAATATGTCAAATCATATGTTTTTCATGAATGAGACTAAGTACATAAAAATCCAAGCACTCATAGTCCATAAGGCTCATAAATATATTTTTGAATAAAAGATGAGTGTTCAAAGGTTATGTAAATAGTATTTTCATGAAAATAGAAAGTGAAGCATGAATCTCATGAAAATCTTATTTTTCATCTTAAAACAAATCATATATTTTCATAAAGTAATACTAAATACACAAGGATTTAATCACTCATGGTCTATAAAGCTCAAAATATTTGTATCATAAGGATGAGTGTTCAAAAGATCATGTAAATAGTTTTTATGAAAGTAGTCATTCAAGCTCAAATCACATAGAAATCATTGTTATCAAATCAACACAAAATCATTTTTATTAAAAACTACAATCTTCATGGTATATGTATGAATTATACAAATCTAACAATACACATACATATCCCAAAATTGTAAAAGAGTCTATCAAATATTTGCATGAAAGCTAGAGACTCACGGGTATACATGTATATTTATTAGATTTGAATTAAACACACATATACATGAAGTAAAATCAAAGATAGGCATAACAAGTATAAATGACCGAATCATCAAAACTAGCCTATACACATGCATATAGTGGATACAAATGAGCATGAAGTCCAAATATATATTAGTCAATTGTAGTTCACTATACATATATGTATAAATGCAAGTTTTGACGCATTCTACATTTAAGCATGTAAATGCCACATGAAGCACATAAAATCTTAAAACATGAACATGCTATGAATGATATTATGAAAATAAAAGCATGCACATAAATAAAATAGGAGTTTAGAAATTGTTACCAACTCCAAAGCTCCTAGCATGGTGGTTGATCCACCAAAGCTCCTTGATAGCGATGCAACCCAAAAGTATATCCATCATGTCCAAGTGCATCCACTACCAAGGTACCATCCCTCTCACGTTTGAGAGAGCCCTCACCTACATCACAAGCAAAAGGTGGGGTTTTGGTACCCATATTTTCTTGGGTCCTATGGGGTTAGTCTTGTAAGGAACCCCAAGCATTTTTATTTTTATCAAAAATAAGAACATTTAACCTTTCATAACAAAATTTTGCTAAATGGCCTTTACGGCCACAATGTGTACATATGTACACCTTAGCATACTTATGAGTGGGAGTGTGAGCATGATGTGCATCATAAGCATGTGCATGATGTGAATGTGCATGAGTATGAGGAACTTGTTTCTTTTGAAACAAGGATTCCAATCTAGTATGATTGAATGCACATGAGCTCAAATTAGAGCTCAAATTATCAATTTTATTTTTCAAATTTTAATCTCATTTTGATCAATGTGAGCATGAGAAGTATGATGAGATATAGAATCACTTTTCTTTTTCTTTTGAGAAACAAAATCTTTTTCTTTTTCACAAATTTTCTTTTCAAAGACTTATTTTCTTGCAAAATGACTTCCTTTTGTTTTTCCACCATATCAACCTTATTTTTCAAAATCATATTTCCTTCACATAAAACATTCAATTTAGACATTAAGGAAATATTCTCATTTTTCAAATCATTGTTTTCCTTTCTAAGCATGCCATTTTATTTTCTAAAGAATCTTTTTCATTAAGCATGGCATCAAAATTCTTTTTCAAATTATTGTTATCTTTTTCTAAACATGCAATGTTAGATTTAAAAGAGTTTTGTTCTATATGCATGCAAGCAATATTCTTTTTCAAATTTTTATTTTCTTTCTTAATCATGTCATACTTTTCAAGCAATAGATAACAAAAGGTAGTAAGCTCATCATATGACATGTCTACATCCTCATCATCGGATTCGGTGTTTACCTCAAGGGGGTTATCCCCTTGGACCATGTAGCACACATTGGAGATGTCGCTTCCAACGTCCGAATCGCTCCCCGCATAGTATAGGTCCTTTTCGCCAAGGGAGGTGATGTGTTCCAAGCTACAAAAGCCGATTCAACATTAGAAACCCTAGAAAGATATTCATCATTTAGGGTACATTTAAGAGCATGAAGGGCTTTTGCATTAGCCTCAATGTACTTGCTATTTGAACAATAATCATTATTAGTAGTAGCAAGATAAGCATGAAGGCCAAGTCCTTTGAGGAACAAAGACATCTTAACCTTCCAAATTGGGATGTTAAGAATGTCAAAGGTGGGTGGTGACATGAAGTCCATGGTGTGTGTACTAAAATCTTGTGATTAGCCTAAAGGAGGATCTTTAACTCTAGGTTGTTAGACCCAATATCAAGAGCACTTGGCTCTGATACCAATTGTAAGATCACCTAGAGGGGGGTGAATAGGTGATGGCTAATCTAATGGTCACTTATGAACAAATAATGCGGAATTAAAACTAAGTTGACCAAATTAAACTTCTTTTAATTAAACACTTATGTATAACACAAGAGTGTTGCCGAATTCCCCTTGCGAGGCTCAGGACAAACTCCTCTAGATTCCCCCTGAATGGGTTGAGGTGCCGTGTTGGCTCTCTTGGTTGAATACTAGTGTTAACAACAATCCCAAGCAAGTATGTATATCAATTATGAGCACAAGGGAATATATCATGCATATATAAGATGAACACAATAAATTGAATGCAAGATATAAAATAGAGACAAAAGGAGAAAGAGAGCAAGAGTGAGCAATCGCAAACACAAAGGGTTGTTTCGAGGTTCGAGCACACTTGCTCTACATCCCCGCCTTCGACACACGAAGGATTTCCACTATGCACGATCCAACCGGATCTCTCCTTGGTGCCGCAACACCTACAAGCCCTCGGACGCCCAAGTCCCTTACACACCACAAGCCCACCGGCTCGTCGAGGCCGCACCTCAAGCTACAAGTCCTCACTAGGACCCAACAACACAAGTCCTCACTAGGACCCGAAACAAACCGCGAACACAACCGTCCGCCTTCTCAAAGAACAAAGATGAACTTTGGTGATCACAACTCTTGATCACCTAAAATCCTCTCACAATAACACTCCTATAGAATGAATAGCTCAATGGATGCTCAAGTGTTTGTGTGAGAAAGCAAGGAAAGAATCTTTGGTGAAAAACACAAGAAAATCTCTTTTACACTCTTTGATAAAACTCTCCTTTTAATTGGAAGTATTGACTCTAATTTTGTAGAGAAAAACCCTTCAGAAAGACTGGGAAAAACTAGCTTTAAGGTCTCCAAAAATCTTGGCTTAAAAACAATGACAAAACCCCTTTTATAGAGGCCAGAAAAAATCTGACCGTTGGGCTCTGTCAGAGCTACCGGTCGACCGGTCCGGTCGACCGGCAACGGTCAAAAATCCGACCGTTGCAGCCTCCGGTCGACCGGCCGGTCGACCGCGCAACTGGAGAAGAGAGTTAACTCTCTGTCGGTCGACCGGTCCGGTCGACCGATACTTCCCGAGAGCAAAGCTCTCTGAAGCGGTCGACCGGCCCGGTCGACCGATCTCCAGTGCACACTGGCGTGCACGTTGTGCACGTCCGGTCGACCGACCCGGTCGACCGGCCTCTGTCAGTTCTGAAAAATCAGAACTGGCAGAACCAGAAAATTGGGATTAAGGATTGGTCTTTTGGCTTAATAAAAATCCCATAAATACTTAGAAATTCTACAAAAATAGTTTTATGATATAGAAACATGCTTGCACAAAATCAAGGCATGTTATTGATGATTTGACTATTTTTGTAACTTGAAATATTGACTCATAATAAAAACTGTTTTTCCAAAACAACATGTTTTCCAAATTTCCATCAAATACAAAAACAAGATACACTTTAAAGCATAGTGTGTGTGGATATGATCCACTACACAATCAAGATGACATATCTAGTTTTTGACATAAAGCACTAAACTTGGTTGAAATATCAACATGTTTTTCAAAACTTTCATCAAATACAAAAACAAGATATACTCTAAAAGCATAGCGTGTATGGATATGATCCACTACACAATCAAGATGAAATATCTAGTTTTTGACAATAGGCTCTAAGCATGGTTTGGATATAAGATATGTAAACTATGAAATACCAAAACCAAATTGTATTTTATCACAAATAAAAATCTTTTCTTAATTAGGAAAATCTTTTATGAAAATCATTCTATCAAGAGTTCTATCAAGAGTGTGTGTGTGATATAGACTTGAGCAATCCACCAACTATCTATCCTTTACATTTTTATCTAAAATAAATAAAAATCTTATACCTAGACACAAGTCTTCATCCTCTTGAAGTCTTCACTTGAAGGCTTCTCATCTTCTTGACTTGGTCCAAATGCAATCCACCGAGCTCATCTCTAGATGTGTTCTTGATGCATAGGCTCGTGAATCAACCGGTGCTAGCTTCCAACTTGTCTTTAAATCCTTTGTTGAAGCTCCACACCTACTAAGATCTTGATAATGAATCTGTCACTAATTAAACACAAGATCATTAGTAATCATAACTTCATGAGTTGATCATCATCAAAACTAGGGTGATAGGCCTTTGGGCCAACACCTTTACCAACTACCGTTTGAGTTGGGCTAGCCATGCTATTCCCCTCAGCATGATGAGTTGTTGAAGATTTATGTTAGGCTTAGAAGCCAACATTTTCCTCTATCCTTAGCCGTCGGAGGCGTCGGATGTTAATGAAGAAGATCTTCCTGTTTTGATCAGAGGTGTACTTTTAACTTGATCGGAGGGGGGAACACTATCTAAGGATAGTATTTCTTTAGGAATCTGCCATTGATCGGCATCATGAGCGTATCGCCATTTGACGTTATGAGACGATATGACCCATTTGAGTAGACTGACTCTACTACAAATGGCCCTTCCCATTTGGGCTAGAATTTTCCTTTGTCTTGTGCGTCATTACCATGGGTCTTCTGACGGCTAAGACAAGATCGCCTTTCTTGAAAGTTCTCATTTTAACTTTCTTGTTGAAGGCTCTGGTAATTCGAGCTTGGTAAAGCTCGAATTGCTGTTGGGCCTGCAGACGCTTACCGTCTAAGGCCTCAAATTCCTGGAGTCGCTGTCGATGCTTCTCCTCTGTTGTCATCTCCGCTGTCAGGGCGACGCGTAGAGATGGAATTTGGATTTCGAGTGGAAGCACGGCTTCACACCCATAGACCAAAGAAAATGGTGTAGCTTTAGTTGGGGTTCGTACAGTTGTGCGGTAGGCCCATAAGCATTCACCCAGCTTGTCGTCCCAATCACGTTGACTTTTCGAGACGAATTTCTTGAGAAGCTTGCCAATGGTCTTGTTGAAAGCTTCTGCGAGGCCGTTAGCGGCAGGATAGTATGCCGTTGAGGACACACTCTGGATTCTGAACTTATGGCAGAATTTTTGGAAAGCCTAGCTGATGAACTGGGGTCCATTGTCATGGACAATTCGCCGAGGTATGCCGAAACGGTAAATAACGTGATGTTTCACAAACTTGATCACGTTAGACGATTTTACCTCCTTCAAAGGAATGGCCTCGGCCCATTTAGAGAAGTAATCAGTTATTACCAAATAAACCGATGTCCTTTTGATGATGGTGGGCTGATAGGGCCAACCACATCCATTCCCCACATTTCAAATGGCCAGGTAGAGGTTGTAAAGTGAAGGTACCCTGGTGCTTGATGGATGAAATCCCCATGTACTTGACAGGCGTGACAGCTTTTGGCATAAGTGACGGCGTCAGCAATCATCTTGGGCCAGTAATATCCCAACCTTTGGAGTCGATATGCAAGTTTTGGGCCAGGTTGATGGGCTCCGCACATGCCGTCATGGGCTTCTTTCAACACCTCCCGTGCCTCTTTTTGTAAAAGGCAGCGAAGCAAGATCCCGTCATGCGATCGACGATACAGTGTTCGCGTAATCGCATTATAGTAGTATTTGGGGCCTTTCCTTCGAATGGCAGCCGCTTCTTTGGTGTCTTCAGGCAGGATGCCATACAGGACATAATCAATATAGGGGAATCGCCAGTCTCTAGGCTCTAGACCGGTTGACAATTCCAGCGCTTCTTTGCTTTGAGAATCTCTTGTTGGCTCCTGGTAATCCTCAGGAGCACTTCTCGGGCAATACAGGTCGTGGCTGTAGACGAATATCTTCTCCACTGTTCCAGCCGGAAGAGCTAAAGGGGCAGCGAGGGATGCCAGTGCATCTGCATGCGCATTTTGCCTGCTCGGTACATGGTCGATGTAGAAGTTTGTAAACTTCCCAGCCATGTGGACGGTTGCATTATAATAGGGTACTAGGTTTTCATGTCTGACTTCGTACTCCCCGCGAACCTGGCTAACGATGAGTTTGGAGTCACCATATGCCTCGAGATTTTTAACGCCAATCTCATCGGCGAGTTGCATCCTAATCAAAAGAGCATTGTACTCCGCCACATTGTTGGAACAAGGTTCGGTTAATGAGACAGCTCGAGGAATCACATAGTTCTGCGGGGAGACGAGTACTACTCCTACTCCTGCCACTATGTGTCCTTTGGGCTTGTTCTCGATGCACCATCAAAGAAAAGTTGCCACACTTGCCTTTCAAAGGATGTCTGGGTCTGGCAGGCCTCAGCGACCTCGTCTGGGAGATCATCGTAAAGTCTGGTTGCCCTCGAATCTGGATGCTCAGCTAGGAAATCCGCCACGCTTGTCCTTTAATGGCCTTCTGTGGTAAAAAGTGCATTTCATATTGAGATAACAATATGGCCCATTTTGCCAGTCGGCATTTAGCGATGAAGGCTTTGTCATGAGTAACCTCAAGGGGTTGACTTTTGATATGACATTTATGGTTTCGCCTGCCAGATAGTGTCACATTTTCTGAATGGCGAACACCAGTGCCAAACATTCCTTCTCGATCGGGTTGTACCGATGTTCGGCTCCGATCATTGTTCTACTCAGATAGTAGATCGCTTGCTCTCGTCCTTGATCATCATTCTGAGCTAGTAGAGCTCCCAAAGAATGATCCATTGCTCGGACGTATACCAGGAAGGTTTTTCAGGTATCGGAGCTGCAAGGACTGGTGGTTGTGTGAGGTATTGCTTGATTTCCTTAAATGCTTGTTGGCAAGCGTCGTCCCAAATGAACGAAACATCCTTCTTCATTAGCTTAGCGAAGGGTTGGCATCTTCCGGAGAGATTTGAGATAAACCTGCGGATGTATGCCAATCGTCCTTGCAATCCCTGAGTTCCTTGAGATTCTTCGGGGGTTGCATCTCCTGGATAGCGCGAATCTCTTCCGGATCTAAATGAATTCCTGTGGAAGTCACTATAAACCCTAGGAACTTGCCGCTGGCCACCCCAGGAAGGATTTGGTAGGGTTCATCTTCAACTGATGGGCCCGCATGATGTCGAAGACAACCTTTAGATCAGTGATATGATCACCTTTAGCGCGGCTTTTTACCGCAATGTCATCAACATAGTATTCCACTGTTTTGCGCATTTGCTGATGGAAAATGGTATTCATGGCCTTTGATATGTGGCACCTGCATTCTTCAATCCGAAGGGCATGACGGTGTAGCAGTAGACCCCTAGTGGTGTTCTGAAGGAGGTGTGCCTTTCGTCATCAGGATACATTTTGATTTGATTATATCCTGAGAACCCGTCCATGAAGGACATTCGTTCGAATCCACAAGTATTGTCAATCATGACGTCTGTGATTGGCAGTGGGAATTCGTCTTTTGGACAAGCCTCGTTTAGATCACGGAAGTCGATGCAGATCCGGATCTTTCCGTTTTTCTTAGCAACGGGGACGATGTTGGCTACCCAATCGGGATGTTGCTCTTCCCTGATGAAGCCAGAATCTATGAGATTTCTGACTTCTGATTGAATTGCCTCCATTATTTCTGGACGGAACCGTTGCTGTTGTTGTTTGACAGGCTTTACGTCCGGACTGATGTTGAGGCGGTGCATAGCCACTTGAGGATCAAGTCCAGGCATGTCTTCGTAATTCCAAGCGAAGACATCTTTATACTCTTGAATAAGAGATATTAGATCCTTTTTCTCCGACGGTGACAGGCCGTCGCTTATGAAGATGGGCTTAGGGTTAGCCTCATCTCCTAGATTGATCTGAACAACCTTGTCTTCTGTGGGTGGCTCTCGCTGTTCAAAGCGGGTATCCAAAGAGTATTTAAATGATTGATCCAATGATCTGTACTGGATTGGATCATTTCTTCATCTCCGTCTTCCAGGTGGCTTGTTGAAACCATGTTCACTGAAAGTTCTTTGAAGATGTTGCCGACACTAGCATCTGACTCCCACGAGGACGTGTCTGATGAGTAATCATGGCCCCATGTCTCTTCAGAGTCAGAGGCTGATGGGATCGGAGTTGACACATAGCCCAACCCCCTGCGAGTCTGATGATAATAATCAGGTGCTTTCCCTTTCGGCACAAAGGATCGAAGTAGCGTTCTCTTCCTTTGCCGAAGTTCAACCCGAGTCTGCCGGTTAGGTCATACCCCATGTTTTTCATCATTCTGAGTGCCTTTGGCTCATAATGACCGAACTGAGGGGATTCCTGCTCACTTTCTGATTCTTCATGAGTCATTGGTTCGGATTCAATTCGTCCGAAAAGAATTGGTCTTTGGCCCTTCCTTCTCGCTGGAACAATGAATATTGATTGTTACGCATCACCGACATTTCGACATGTTTCAAAGGACGATTTCACTGGTACATGCAACAATATCAAAGCATCCATTGCCGACCAGAGATCATCATCCACGTTGGTACTAGTGTCTGACGGCACTGAATCAGAAGCAAACACAGAAAAATACGCCAGATCTAAATCTTCATTAATATATCATCCGCCTACATCATCGGCGGAGGTTTTATCAACATCGGGCCTATTAATGCCCGTTACAGGTGGATCTAGCTCCCACACACACTCATCCTCCTCCAGCTCGGTGTCGGCTTCATTGCCAGAGTCTGGTTCCTCTAGTTGCGAGATTTCATCTGTTTTCACAGATTCCTGATATAGGAGGGAATCTGTGAAATAATTCTCCACTCCCTTGAACGGATGCCTCTCGGCAATCAACGTTCGCACCTTTCCACTCCCGTCAATATATTTCATGACCTGGTGGAGAGTAGAGGGAACGATAGAATTGCGATGGATCCGGTCTTCCCAGCAGTAGATTGTAGGAGGTGTCAGCATCTATGACGTAGCATGTCACCTCTGACCTTAGGTCTCCAATCTGGCATTTGAGCTTGACCTTCCCCATTGGACGGGTACTATTAGCATTGAACCCATAAATGGTCGTCTGAGTAGGGCTCAAACGGTTAATAGGAATCCCGAGATGTTGCATGACCCTGCGAGGCATAATGCTCAATGCAGACCCGGGATCTACCTGAATGCGGTTCACCTCAGATGATCCAATATACCCTGCGAAGTAAAGGGGTCGATCATGCTTCCCTTTGACTTGCATATCATCTGCCGTGAAGGTGATGCGGGGAATATTTTTGGAGGCATGGAGGCAATCCTCTACATCTTCCTCCTTTGGTAGCTGGGTCATGAAGACTTCAGCATTAGCCAGAGCTTCTAGTAGAGCTTCTCTGGTCAACTTGATAGTCTAAGAAGCTCATAAAGCGTAATCCGCACCGGGATGTTGGTTAGTTGAGCCAGGACATCAAAGCGGCAAGGTGCTGTGGATCCTTCCGCTACGTCCTTCGAAAGAACTCGAGAAAACTGAAGTTCTTTCTGTTTCTCCCCGGGTTGCTTCGTGGAGGGCTTGGCTGGCTCTGCAGCGAGTCTTGGAGGAGTTACCGCCACTTCGCCATATTTTTCAAATATGGCTGCCCCGAACGGGTTTCTGCCACCAGCTGACTGGGTTCTACGGCCAGAACTATTGTCTCCTCTTCTGAGTCGGTTAGCGAGGGAATATCAGTCTCCGCTTCTCGAGAAGAGGCACACACCACATTGCAGGATGAAGCCTTTGCTTTGCCTTTGGACTTCCTGCTGGTTACAGTAGTCCATTGCTGGCCATCAATAAGGTCGGGATGAACCCACATGACTTCTCCCTGAGGTGTGGGAACAGGTACCAAGCCCTTTTCTTGCTGCCGGTGAGGGTCTGTGTTGACCATTCTCAGCTCTCCTCTTGGGATAGGGACTACTCCAGAGGGTGTTGGGGGGTTCTCCCAAACTGGAGAACTGACGTCATATTAGCCGTCACCTTCTTCTGCTCTGGTTGGAGTTTCAATACCTCCGCGTCAATCAGGGCCTGAAGGATGTCCTTGAAGACATAACAGCTCTTGGTAGGGTGTCCCAACATCCTGTGATACATGCAGTAGCTGGGATTGTCGGTTTTACCGCCTTCCTCGGGGCGCCTAGCTTCAGGAAGCTTCAGTCGATTGCTCTTGTTGAGTAGTTTGAAGAGCGAGTCGATATGTTCATCCTTGAAGGAATACTGCTTGTTGGCCCGTAGTTGGCTTGAAGAGCCACTTCCCTTAACCGGTTGAGGTTTGACAGGGGACTTGGTCTCTGCTGCCAAGTTATCCTTCCTTTTGGCTTGGAGGGATGTGTCTGGCGCACGCCTCGTTGACCTTTCAGGCCTGGGTTTGTTTTTTCCGCTCTGACGCGGGCGACAATCTCCTCAGCCTGTTCACCTTGTTGGACTAATTGCTTCCAGGTGCGGCTTTCAGCAACTCCTATTTGAGAAAGGAGTGAGGTTTGGAGATTGTGGCGGCATGTTTCCACCAGGGTAACCTGGGTCATACCGCTCGGACATCGGAGTGCCACGTTCCAAAATCTTTCCACGAAAGACTTAACGGACTCTCCCTTTCGCTGCTTGGTGGCTAAAAGGGTAGGCATGTTGACCTCCGAGTCATCTTCAAAGAAGCGTGTTAAGAAAAGCTTCTCCAAATCACCCCAGTTCTTGATGGAACCTTCTGGGAGCTTCATGAACCATTCAAAGGCCAGCCCTTTTAGGGTGCCGATGAATAAACGTGCCAGGATGGCGTCGTTATCTACCACATTCCTAGTTTGGGACTTGAAATAGTAGATGTGTTGGTTCGGTGAACCTTTCCCATCAAATGCTTGGAGGGTTGGAGCCTTGAACTTGGGCGGGTATGGAACCAGGTCCCACTCGGCTGGATATGGGCGGACCACTCCTGCTTCTTGGAGACCTTTCCGATTGGTAAGGGCTTCAAGGCGCTGCTCCAACTGATTCATTCTTTTAGAATGAACCTTTCCCTGGTCTTGATTGTTCTTTCCTGCGACGAGGATTTAGACGAACCAGAGGTGGGTTGCTCTTTCTTCTCGGAATGTTCGGAAGATGAGCTTTCTCCCTCTTTTCGTTTGCCCTTAGACTTTGTAGGGGAGATTTCCTCCTGTCTTCGAGCAACTGTGCGAGCATCTGCTTGAGAGAGTCGATGGATTCTTGCTGAGCACGAATCATCTCGAGTTGTTCCTTCTGGACCTAGGCTTGCAGCTCCAAGCGCTTAGCGGTCTCCTCAGGAGTGCTCGTCATGTATGCGAAGGCCTCTTTCTCTATAGAAGAGTTTGAGGCCTGCGACTCTGCAATGGCAGAGTGCGAGTCATTAATCTCAATGCCCCGGGCTAGGGCATTGTAGTTGATCGGGGGAATGGCCCCGGTCCGGGTGCGAGTGTGTCGGTACACTCCTTCCGGTTCAGAGTCAGACTCGTCGGAGCTGATACAGGCTGTTTTCCCCTGCTCCTGCTCGCCATGTTAGCAATGAGCTCTGGATACTCAGTGTCAGAGAAGATCCTCCGCCTGTAAGAGTGTCTTCTTTTGCCTGATGGGGAATCAGGGTCAGCTGTCTAACTAAGGACTGCTGGTTCACGCCTGAACCGCAACGGCACTCAGAGAGCATGGAGATGAGCCGTTGGCAGCAACATGATGAAGTGGTTTGATTAGCACTTCTTTTCTTTGTCAAGTAATCCCTTAGATCCATGGGAAGAGGATCGAAGAGATTAGCCTCGCAACTTCGAGGGCGGGAGGCATCCTTGCGCTGTACAGCTAGGACGCAGGATTCAGAGACGCGGTTCTCGCGTCGCAACTTTAGGACGCGTGCCTGGCGTCTCTGTTGAGAAGAGACGTGGCTGTCGCGTCGCTGCTTGGTGCGTCAGGGCAGGGACGTTTGAAAGGAGTGGGCTACTGGGCCCTGCGCCTAAGGGGGCGTGCCTCATGTACTTGACGAGGCACGCAAGCTTCGCCTTGGCGTCTGGTGAGTAGGACTTCAGAGGACCTAATTGGGAATTCTCGCGTTTGGGCCGCCAAACGCGGACTTCACGTGCTGGACGTGGCGCGGCCAAGGCGCCGGATTGAACTTTGTGTCCTGCCTCAGTTGGACAATCAGAAGTTCCAACTTGTAGTTGACGCGCACGCCTCCTCTGTCGACACTCAGCGTTTCGGTTGTGTCGTGGAGGTGGAGAGAAACGAACGACGACTTGGTGCTGAGGGAGAGGGTGGACTGGCTGGACACCAGAGATTTTGACCACGCGGGTCTCCTGAGAGACGCTGACGCGTGTGTTCCGCATGGCGCGGTTGGTCGCAACGGCAGTTGTGCCTGAGACCACGCGGGCCTCCTGAGAGACGTTGGCGCGTGTATCCTGCTTGGCACAGTTGGCTGCGACATCCTTTGCAGCAGCAGCGCCCGAGAGAGCCTCAAATCAGACTTCGGGGCCATTCCCAGTCGAGACGCTGCGGCAGACGCGGGTCCTTGGCTCTTGGAGCCGGAAGAGAGAAACTCTTCATACTTTGCCTAGTCGAACTCGACAATAAGCGATTCGACCATCTTCTCCTTATAGAGGACGTCACCTTGCGCCACGATTTGTTCGTCAGTGACAAATGTATTCTTCAGTGGAGTCGCCATCTCTTGTATGCGTCGAAAAAGGAGGATTCGATTGTAAAATTCTTTTGATTGGATAGAAAATTACAACAGATCAGTCTTCCGATTACAAGGGAGGGAGGATGTTGAGTCTTGAATCCTCCCTTTGTTTAAGGCTGGGTTCTTCAAGTGGCGGTGGAGAGTGAATCTTGTTCTCCGTTGACCAGGTGAACGTTGAGATCTTCCGGGGCTTTTCTCTTCGGGTGGTTGACGGAGTAACACAGCTCTGTCGACCAAAACTCTCAAAGAGAATGTCGGCAAAGGCTAACTTGAACACAGCAAGTTCTCTGAAGGGTTGAACTCTTTCTCTTTTCTCTCAGAGCTCTTTTCTCCCAAAAATCATCCGACCCCTTCTTCATAGCGACGGGGCTATTTATAGGGGTTTCAGGGGCGTACGTGCCTCCTAAAAACACTCCATAATGGGTGCTAACTTTTCCCGTTATGTGGGCCGTGATTGGCCCCGAAATCGGGACGGTTACAACTAAGACGCGGGTTTCGACCCTCGCGCCTTCGTGCTGATGAGACGCGGGTTTCGACCCTCGCGCCTTGGTGCGGCTGAGACGCGGATTTCGACCCTCGCACCTTGGTGCTGATGAGACGCGGGTTTCGACCCTCGCGCCTTGGTGCGGCTGAGACGCGGCCAAAATTGGCTTTGCGTCTAGAACTTGAAATTCTGCTTTTTAATGGCTTGTCTTTTAGTGATTTTTAGACAGCCTACAACCATCTAACTTAGAAAGATGGATATCCGAATCAGAAACTATTTCTAGAATTGCATTAAATTTAGATCGTAGTGTCCACAATATAGCTGTTCCTCGTGTACCTTGATTTGGAAAAGATTTCAAATCATGTTTGGTTACTACATTCTTGTAACAAGCATCCAATCTCCATCTCTAAAGTATATAAGATTCTACTATATGTGTCACATGATTGCGCCATAAAATGTACAGAATATGTCTATAAAGGATACTTTCTATTTCAAATAAGGCACAACTACATGACATATGAAGCTCACCACAATTCTCATAACAGAACTTCTCCTAATTGTCCTTTGATTTAGAAAAATCACCGACCAAATAAGTTATTCTTAAGTCGTCATGTTTCAACTCTTTCGAAAAGAATGTCATTACAAATGCCCATTCCTTTTGAACAACTGAAAAAATCTTCCTGGCATAAAACTTCGAGAGTTGTATCTCATATGAATTCGATGTACAATTAGGCACACAATTCAAATACGGAAGTCTTCTTGAGATTCAGTTTTACGACGGACAAAGATAACTTTATCGTATTGGTGGACAAACTCAACTAGTTTTGTGTTTACATTCACAAAATCATCAAAAAAGAAATTAATACTCTCAGATCTTTGACTAGTTGTCATTCCAGCACAAAAAATATCATTTAGATAAGAATTAACCCAATGTGTACGCAATCTATACATCTTTACCAACCAACTTTCTTCCTCTTCATCTATATGATATTTTTGCTTCATCAATCTTCATTGTTCCTCGCATGTGCTTATATCACGAGAGGAATATCAAAATTGAAATCAATGAAAAAAACATCTTCATACTTGTTCATTAGGGGATTTGTTGCTCGTCAATGTGTTGCCTTATATGCCAAAAACAGTAATGGTGTCGAGAATTTGAAAAAAACTTTCTTGATAGCATTGCCTATCTGGGCATCATGATCAGTAATGATCACCTTTGGTGCAACTCCGTGCATACATTTGAACCATTTATTGAAATGCCAAAAAAATATATCCTTTCGCTCGTCCGCGAGTAATGCACAACCGAACAAAATAGACTGTCGATGATGATTCACTCCAGTGAATGGAGCAAAGGACAGATTCAAGTGATTAGTCCTATATGTTGTGTTAAAAATCACAACATCAGAAAAATTTAAATAAGAAGATATTGCTCTTTCATCAGCCCAAAAGACACTTCTTAGTGTGCCTGTATGATCAACCTCACTAGCAAAGAAAAATTCTAGATCTGACTCTGCTTTCTCTTGAAAATATTTGATGACAGAAATAAACTCCTGCCCAATATTATTTCTCCTGTGTTGAATAAAATCAATGACTTGTTGGGGGCTTACTTTTCACAACCTTCTACATCATTCATTGCATTACGCGGGAAATATTAGAAGGACACATTCCTACATCAACCAAATTGGTCATAATGCTTCTGCTCATCTTGGATCGATGTGTCTGATGAGAGTAAAAGTGATGAACATTATGCAGGCTTGATAAATCATGCGAATGCGAATCAGCAAACTTGGTGACCACCCAAAACCTTCTGTGCGGTAATAAACGTAAACGAACATGCATCTTAGAAGGACACTGAACTCTAGTATCAATACGAGGGTTTATGGTAAGACCTTCTATTCTTTTGTCACACAACTTTTTCACTCTCTCCTTTGTTGCAACAATATTTTCTACAAATAAAATTCATGCGAAGGCCTATGTGACTTATTTATTCTTTTTTTCTCACGCCAAAGCCTCTGTTACTTACATAAGCGTTATAAAAGTTGTATGCTTCATCGTCTGTTGCAAATTGCTGTTCTAAAAAAATAACTGCGCTTCACATTTCACGATGAAAATTCATTTCCTACCAAAAAATTTATTTTATTAAAATAAAAGAAATAATTGAAAAAACAGATCTGAAATTTAATAATTAAATACTACGACCATGGTCGTTATTATCGTATTCCTTAAATAATTAATGACTAAAAGCTGAGCATGGACTTTAATATATAAAAGGACTGCGACTAAGGTCGCACACCTAATGTAATTAAAGACTGCAACTAAGGTCGCAGTTTTAAAAGGGACTGTGTTATTATGTATTAAAATTGTGACCTTAGTCGCATCCTTTAAAATATTTATAATATTATGAAAAGTGTTTATTAAATATTGCGACTATTGTCGCATTCCTTAAATAATTAACGACTAAAAGCTAAACATAAACTTTAATATATTAATGGACTGCAATAAAGGACGCACATCTAATGTAATTAAAGACCACAACTAAGGTCGTAGTTCTAAAAAGGATTATGATATTATGAATAAAAAATTGCGACCTTAGTCGCATCCTTAAGAATGTTTATAATATAAGAAAAGTGCTTTATTAAATACTGCGTCTATTGTCGCAGTTCTTAAATACTTAATGACTAAAAAGCTAAACATGAATTTTAATATATTAAAGATCTGCGACGAAGGTCGCACAACTAATGTAGTTATAAACTGCGACTAAAGTCGCAGTTTTAAAAGGAACTGTGATATTATATATTAAAAACTGCGACCTAATTGTATCTTTTACTAAAAAATTTATACTAGGTCGCAGTGTCATCTAGGAGACCTAATAATTTTTTTAGCTGCAATTGTGACGAAGATTAACATAAATAAAAATGGAAAAAAAACTAACCTCTTGATCAACATCCAAAGATCTCGCTTTTGCTGGATTATCTATATTTTGTGATGAAGTTGAACTTGATGATAAATGATTCATATTAAGATGAGGATAAAGGGGCGGGGCCGGCAACGAGATGGGATGGCGGGAGATGAATTATGATGGGGCTAGACATTAAAATATAAAGGCCGAGAGAAATCTGATGGAGATCTCGATGAAAAACTGATGGAGATCTAGGTGTGCAAATTAGAAATCAATATCTGATCCAGCTCCCGCTTTTTTTAGAACAATGTTCTCTATGAATCAACAAAATTTTCAAAAAAATCTAGATCTGACAGCGCGCGAAGACACAGAGAGAGATAAACATATAAAAAGGGGGGAAAATAATAATAAAAAATATAAAACTAAAACATCATCTCAAGAAAACTGTCTTTTTTGCACGGTAGAGGCTTTTTGTAATTTCAATTATTTTCAAAAGTGGGGGTGCCATTAACATTTCCGAATCATGTGACACATATTGTGCCACATCACAGATGGTTGAGAGGCATTCTCAGCTGTCGGCTGATATACATTTTTCTGATATATATTATAGAGTTAGTAAAGCGGTAAGCCGCTGGGTTTGCTCCCCAATGGTCGCCGGTTCGAAACTTTTGGTGGACATTTTCACCCCACGGGCTATGCCCAGGGCTTACAGTTCTATGTGGTAAGGGGGAGTTGCATGGGACCTGTGGGATTAGTCGGGGATTGCTCTAATACTGGCTTGGTAGCCCAGTGGAGCGGCCCCAGATGCCCTGACGGTTTCAATATATATACATATGTTGATGGGGGAGAATAGACTTGTGTCATTCCGGAAGGATTCGACACCGAATCCTTCCCACTTAAATATCAATATCCGACATTTGAATATAAGATCCACTCCGTTGAAGTTGAACTATATTATTTCAAGTATTTATAAACCAAAAATCAAGTGTTTTGAATACTTTTTGCTCATGCATCAAGTAGGGAAAAAGCGGACAGTCTAAATAATGAGTTGGTTAGTTTAACAGTGTAAAACATTTGAAACCTAATAAAAATTAGTTTGCAGGGTTTTAAATGTTTAGATCATGATCAAATGACCGGATCGAGAATTTGTATGTCTAAAGACATAGATCTAACCAACTCATTACTTTCGATCGTTCATTTTACGCCGTTTGATAGATGGGTAAAAATTATTTAAAACACTTGATTATTAATTATAGATATTTGAAATAATATAGATCAAATTTAACGGAGTGGATATTGTATTCAAATGTCAGAGCATTGTATTTGAGTGAGAAATATTCGAGCTCGAATCCTTTCAGAATAACACAACTCTCTCTCTCTCTCTCTCTCTCTCTCTCTCTCTCTCTCTGAGTTAACTTAAGTTTGCCTGTCTATTCATCAATCAATAAAACAAAGTAAAATAGAAATTCTCGGCAGAGCAAATTAAATGGGGAAGAGAACAAAATAAAGAGCAGACAGAAGCTTAATTGTATTCCATCCAGGTGCAGACCTCTTTTTATTATGCGTGATTCTACACAACAAATCAAGGGACAGAGAAGAGAGTGAAGTGAGAAGCAACAGAGATACATTATATATATGGAGCATCAACGAGAATTAATTAGAAAGCTGAGAGGTATTAGAGTAGAGTGATAGAGGTAGGGCTAGTGCCCTCCCCGGCAGTGGTCGTAGGCGTTGCAGCCTCGGCTGGGGGATTCGACCGGGATGGCAAGCAGTTGCCGCCGTATGAGCGGCCCGGGCCGGGTTGCAGATGGGGCGGTCCGGGTTCAGCGCACCGTATCCGATTCTCTTGCCATCCTGCAGGAACCTCCGGTTAATCTCCGAGTCCATCAGGAATTCCTCAGCTTGACAGTCGGCAATGGATCCGTTGCACATCATCGTCGGGGACGACCATAGCCATGAGTAGGTGATCTCATTGTTTGCCCCCTCTGCCTTTGCATTTGCAATTGGAAGGGAAACTGCAATGAGGATGATTGCCATCCCAATCACACAAACGCTTGCTATCTCCTCTTCCTCCTTCATAACTGATCTCTCTCTCTCTCTCTCTGATCTTTTCTTCCTCTTTCGTTTCTTTCCCTTTGATTTGGACTAATAATGTTGAAAGTTGTTGTGGCGTTAGTTAATAATACATAGAAAGGTAGACAAGGAAGAGTGCGTCAAGGTGCAAGTTGGAAGTATTATTGGAATTGGTTGGGGGTGGGGTGGAGAGCAGAGGAGAGGGGGACCATCCATCATATAATATAATTAATTACTTATTTCTCATTTGCTCCTCTTTCTTTTCTTTTTGTACGTCAAGGGAGAATTGTATGCCTGCCGGCTTCCGGCTTGCATTGCATCCCCAAGCTCCATTCCCCCCCTTGTGAAGGGGATGGGCGGCAATTGAGCTCAGTAGTTTGATGATCTGAAATGAATCAGATCTGAATTATTTAGTTTGGATCTGTTTAAAATGGAATGTCCTGTAATAAAAAGAATATTATATTTCGAGTCCTAGTTTTGATAATTGGTTTGCATCTCCAAATGGACTGATGATGGATTATTTTTTTATTTCCCCGTTAAGTAAGGAAATGGGGAAGTATAATTGCTCACTTCCCTATTTATCCAAACACCGGATAAGAAAACTAAGAAAACTCCTTTTTTTTTCTCTTTTCTCTTTTCTCTTTTACACAACTATTTCCTCTCTTCTAAAGTGCTACAGTTAATTTTGTGGTCATGTAAATCTCGTTTGTAATAAGTTGTAGCACAAAATAGTTAAATTTTTGCTCATGTAAATCTCACTCGCATTCTAATTACAATCCATTTTTTTTTTTCTTAATTAATTTTTATTTTAATATTATATTGCGGTTAAGTTTGTGGTCAACTTTTCCACTTCCACTATCACATTACCATCCAAACACTGAAAAAAAATAACATTTTTCAAACCACACTTCCCAACAACATCCAAGCACTGGAAACTTACTAACCAATTCCTAAGTTCCAAAGGGAACTGTTAACACTTCCTCACTTCTTCACTTCCTTACTTCCACTCTTAACCAAGCAGGCCCATAATCGACCGACCCCATGCGCACTCCCCTTTTAGGGAGAAATAGAAGAATCTTCTGGAAAGAATGATGCTAGAGAGAGAGAGAGAGAGAGAGAGAGAGAGGTGTGCACACGCACCCAGTGGTGGGGGTGTGGTGTCACATTATTTAGAATCATTCTGTTCTCCACCCCCATTGCCTACTTTTAGGCACTTGCGCATTAAGCTCCCCCCGCCCACCCACAGTGATAGGCCAGCATTTTCATCACTTAAAAATTTGTGGGTGGAAAGAGACATGGCATTTGTATTGGTATGGTAGGCGTATTGGGTGGAGTTGCCCAAATACTTATAAGCTCATTTTTCGCCAGTGGGTGGGCAGGCAGGCCTAATGCGTCTTTGCGTCATTGGGGTATCTATATACCGTTATTTCGGGGCATGGCTCTGATACCACATGAAGGACTCGGGCTCCATCTCAAAAGACTAGTCTATTGGGTGGAGTTGCCCAAATACTTATAAGCCAAGACCATCACCACGTCTAGCCGATGTGGGACTATTTGTTCGACCCAAACCCAACAATTCTCACATACATACATAGCCCCATAGTGGTCGTGTAAATGGGTCAGAAACTTGTTCATTATACCCCCAAACCCCTCTTCGCCTGGCCTGTTGTGCCGTCCTCTCAACAAGTTGTTTTTGGAAGCAAAGTAATTACCTGTGCTTCCACCCATGGCCACAAGAGAGGACACTCTTTTCTCTTCCTCTCGTGCCCCTCCATAATGCAACATCCAGCTTACCCTCTTGTCCTCCTCATGCTGCATATACTGCCAGCTTTCTGCATTTCACACATGTTTTGTATTAAAAACCCAGAAACGTTACAACTTTTATCATCATATACAAAAGTTCACATAAAATACCAATCGTGCAATAAAACATCAAGCTATGGGACGACCCCCAACTTAGAATACAGTGGGGAAAATGACCAAAAGGAGGAAAGAAAATTACACTTCATAATTTTTTTTCCTTCCAGTTTCTTAATAATGCCTCCCCTTGAAAGCAGCAAGACGCAAATAAACTTCAAAACAATGATTATCTCAAAATAATAATAATAATAACAATAATAAGGAGGGGAGAAAATTGCATTCTCTGCAACGTCTTTGATTTGGGGTACTTTGAAGATAACAAAACAAAGAGGAGAAGAAAAAAACAAACCAAACTACTTGGTGATACATTAAAAAACAACAGGATGCAAAGAGTCAAAAATACATGAGCTTCGATCAAGTCTCTCAAGAAGATACAAGACCTCTGGAAACCAACTCTCTGATATTTCTTGAATGTTTGTTACTGCATTAGCTTTATTTTCAGCATGAGCAGCATGAAGAGTAACTCATTCAGACACATGTATCAACTGTTGCTGTCAACAAGGACATATTTTGTTAGAAAATAACAGTCGTAATTCTGACGGATGATGAATTTGAAGGAGGCCTAAGGAGAGTGGCTTTACTTTGCCAGGTGAAGTGCTACGTGCTGGACGTTCTCACAGAAAAAGTGTTCATAGTGTGGAAGGCATTGAAAGAAAGGCTGAAGATAAGGACCATCCTATTCTCCTTGCCGTTAAACCGTGGTGAACGCGAAGGAGAAGGTGCATCAGGCAGAGCATCCAGAACATTTGAGATATACCAGCGGCTATGTTAGGCAATTGACAATAGCATGTTAATAGTGTTTGGGAATGTCAAAAAATATGCTGAACAATTGACTCAGCTAATTTTACACTAATATTAACCATTGGGCAGGAAGACACTAGCACAACTGGGATGAGAGTTGGACGGCGGCAGCCCTTGACCTCTTAGTGGCATGGGGGGGAGTTGTTCTGTCTTCCTGTGTTGTTTTCCTGACCCCTAGAGGCAATTTGGTTTTCATCTGCTTATGTGCATTTGCTTCCTCTCTGCACGCACTTGTGCTTTTACCTTCTGTTTACTAAATAGTCAAACATGCAGAAAACAGTGAGAACAAGCCATTCAATGTATTTTGCCCAGTCCTGAATCAAGGATTGACGAGTGTCCTAATTGTACTAAACATGCGTATGAACTCTTATGTTTCATTATTTGCTCCTCACTGAAACATGGTGGGCTCAATTTTCAGAGAAGATAAAAAAAAAGGAAGTGAGGCCAAGTTGCAGTTTCCAAATATGTAGAGGAGTTGGATGAAATACTACACTACAAGATTATATGGGTGCATGCTAATTGCATTTCAAAAGCCATTCACCTCAAGTTTCCTCATTATCTGGCTGTCAATCCTCATCAGAGGAACTCTCAGAATGCATGGTTCCTTGGTCAACTACTGCAGCAGAATCCTGGATGAATAACGACAAATGTGTAAATAATTAGCATTAAGTCGTTTCCTAATCTTCCGGTGGACAACAATGAAATAAAGTTCAATATATGATTTAATTCTCACACTTGCAGGCATTTTATCCCAGTCCTTCAATTTTGAATTGCTAACCATGTAACTATCACGTAAAGGAGCCCAGCCCGGTTCATCATTGTTCGCTTTACTTGCAGATTTACTAATCTGCACAAAACAATATCAATGGACAATTCAAGTATAATGAAATTATCTAATAGGATCTTCTGCAAGTAATTGAAGAAAATATTAAGGTATAGATCATTCACTAAGCTTGAAGAATAATACTTTAACGTCTACGATGATTGTATAGAGATCAAATGTTAATGTATCAATTATTGTTGTATCCCTGTACATATGGATGGGAACCTCATTAGTTTCTAGATGAGACTGCATATAGATGAATCAATACATGTCAGGTTAATAACATAATTCGTGTTACCGAATTTACTAAGAAAAGATTGTTATACTGTAATATTATAATAATGTTAACAATATTATATTGTTTACACCGTTGTATTGTTTACACTGTCATTGTTACAGTAACTGTATTATTCCAGTAATCTAGATAATATGAACATTAGACAACTTACATCGAAATTGAGAAAATTAATAGAGCAGACAATATCGGTATTTTGGGTGGACCTAGGATATAGGCTGCACAACCGAACGACAGTTTCACTGTAGGGTTCCGAGAGATGACTAACATCCTATTTGTTCATTGTTCACTGTTACTGACTACCTAACGGTAGGGCCTGGTTCAGCGCTAGGAAACTGGTCCGTAGTCCCGGGTATATATGGGACGCACTTAAAACACAAAACCCGTCTCTATTTGTCAATTTCAAATAACATAAAACCCCAATTGACATGTGTAGTATGCGTAGTATGGGATGCCTTTTACTACATGTGAAAATTGGTGTTCGCCAACATAATTAACAATAATAAACCTTCCATAATACATCGTAAATTGATGCATGCTTGGTTGTTGTGTATATATATGTGTGTGTGCGCGCGCTATGTTAGACACTTGATTTGACACATAATTCTATTGCATACTGTCCTCAATATCGTTTATTTATGTCTTAAATGTTATTGTATTCATATGTCGACTGTTATTATATTGTAACATTATTATCCCTCATTTTACACACTCATGGGAGTTTTCTCACTCCCTGGGTTTGCAAATTCAAATCTAAGAAATATTTTCCTTTGCTGACTAGGTGTCGTACATATTATTGATGAGTTTACGGAGCAACGATAGGAGCCCAAAGTTCTCTTAGTGGGATCATCTCATCTTGGATATTATTCATGTCTTCTTTGTTTGTTCTTATTATTTTTCTCGATTATCTATAGATTGGACTCAACCTTTATTCTATTTGATTACTCATAAAATAATGTATCTTTGTGTAGAAATTATATGACATATTGCAATATTATGCTATTATTATAGTAGAATTTATAACTTGCTCAGATTACCTAAGTCTTAACGTGTATACGTGAGGTATTTTCCTCATGTATATGTGTCACCGACTCTCTTCACGTGACATTTATGCGTATTTTAAAAGCAAGGCGTGACACTTTCATTGCTTATATGTCCCTTCGCACATACCATTGTGGTCATTTCATTTGTCCACCTTAAGATGAAAAGAACAAAGGAACTATTTCACATGCACTCCTCTAAATGTAGTGTCTTGCTGTTTCTCTCCCCAGGATTGAAATTTCATTTAAACTTGGGTAAATGTCAGAATTAAATGGCACACAAAATATAAGAAATTTTCTAAAAAAGTTAATTGGAAGAAACAGAAAAGCAGATTATTAGTAAAAATTAAATAAATACGGAATATTAAAATATAATGGAAGCTCGAGAGAAATTAGGCAAGCAATAAGCATATGATTGCAATATAATAATAAGTAAAAAAGATAAGGTTACATAAGTTCTACACAAATAACTTTAAATTACTTGAAATTGTAAGTTCACCTAGAGGGGGGGGTGAATAGGTGATGGCTAATCTAATGGTCACTTAATGCCTAATAATGCAGAAGCTAAAACTAATTATGACCTAATTAAACTTCTTACACTAAACACCACGTATAACCAAAGAGTGTTGCTGAATTCCCCGTGAAGGGCTCTGGACAAACTCCTCTAGATTCCCCTTGAATGGGTTGAGGTGCCGCGTTGGCTCTCTTGGTTGAATACAAGTGTTAGCAAACAATCCCACGCAAGTATATCAATTAAGCACAATGAATATATCAAGCATGTAAATGATAAAGACAATAAAGGAATGCAAGATATAAAGAGATAGAGAGAGAGAGAATGAGCAATCGCAAATACAAGGGTATGTTTCGAGGTTCGAGCACACTTGCTCTACATCCCCGCCTTCGACACACGAAGGATTTCCACTATGCAAGATCCCAATGGATCTCTCCCCGGTGCCGCAACACCTACAAGCCCTCGGACTCCCTAGTCCCGTACACACGCAAGCCCCACAAGCTTGCCGAGGCCGCACCTCGAACCAAAGAGTTCATAACCGATCTCCAAACCACCACAAGCACACTTGCCCGTCTCCTCAAAGTACAAGAAATGATCTCTTGGTGATCTAAACACTTTGATCACCAATAAAAGCTCTCACTACAACACTTCTATAGGATGAGTATGTCTATGAATTGCTCAAGTGTTTGTGTGAGAAAAACAAAGATGAGAAAGGTGGAGGAAAACTCAAAGAATCACTTTAAACACTCTTAATAAAATCTTCCCTTTAGATTGGAAGTATTTGCTCTCAAATATGTGGAGAAAACTCTTTTAAAGGAATGGGAAAAACTGGCTCAAAGCTCTCCTAAAATCTTAGCTCAAAACAATGACAAAACCCCCAAATTTATAGGCCAGAAAAAATATAGCCGTTGGGGTCTGTCAGGCCTGCCGGTCGACCCGGACGATCGACCGCCAACGGTCAGAAATCCGACCGTTGGAGCCACGGTCGACCGCCCGGGTCGACCGAGCCACTGGAGCAGAGAGTCGAACTCTCTGTCGGTCGACCCGTACGATCGGCCGAAATTTCCAGAGAGCAGAGCTCTCTGGAGCGGTCGACCCGTACGGTCGGCCGTCCTCCAGTGCACAAAGGCGTGCACGTCTGTGCACGTCGGT